>CM056598.1:38431552-38679969 GCA_029721355.1 Tegillarca granosa | reverse complement strand
AGTTGTCTTATTATTTTTTTTTAAAAACTTATGTTTGTTACCTCATGCAAAGTAATCCTTAGCTGGATTTGGATTTATATATATTTTTAAAACTTTAGATTCATTCATTTACAATCATTTGGCTTTTTTTTTTATTTATTTATTTATCACTTTTTAGGCCCTAGTTTCACTAAAGAGAAATGAATCTCCAAAATGTGCACATTTGTCAAATTAAAATTTAACAGGTATTTTTGTTAAATATTTATCATGAAATGAGCCGGTATAAATGGTATTTTCAAACTTTGTTTTATGTTGACCTTCCAAAAGAGGAAAAATATCTCGCAATAATATTTTTGTTTTATCGTTCAATTAAGTCTCAAAAGAACTTGTCGTTTTGTTTAATATACCTCGTTAACTTAAGAGCTGAATGACTTTTGCTTGTGGGGAAGGTAACTTTGTTTGCTATTGAAGTCTTTGTCATGATTGAGCAACCGGTGATGATAAAAGTGTTGATACATATGTTGTGACACGTTATACTAAGCTTATATTTCAGAAAAGTTTCTTTCTCTTTTATAGAACAAAGGCAATATTAGCTAATGGTGAAGGGGCCGGTCAGTTTTGTCTTACATTATTAAGATTGATAATGTCTTTAAAAACTTTTTCTTACGTAAAAATATTTTTTTATTTTCAAAGTCTTTTATGATGCACAACTTCCTCGTTTTTTGTAATACAATTTCAATTGATCGATGCACAATAGGTTATGTAAAATGCATTCTCCCTTTTAATCATTTCTAATGCAAAATGCTCCAACTCTTACTTAAAACGAAATAGGTATAATAGACAACCAATTAGTGATAATAATTTAATCGTAAGATAAAAAAAGAAAAAAGAGGCAAGTTTTGTCGACATTAACGTCAAAAACCGACTTCTTATTTATCTGCTGGACAAATACGAAGCTAAGCTAGAAAAATGGCAGTGCCATTTTATAACGAACATGTAAGTATGTTATAGTTAAAAATTCGAAATCAAACTTGAACCTAGAAAGGCTTCCTTTTTATTTTTCATAATTCCATAAAGATTTAAGATTTAACGCATATTGCAAAATCCCTATGACGAATAATTTATTTGAATTTAACGAGGACTACTGTACATAAAAATATGATAACGTTATCTTCAGCCATTGCTGCAATCAGACTCAGGAAAATAAACCCCTGAACTAATGTTTCATTACGCACTAAACTGTCATAAGTTTTATTTCAAATGGAAAAATAAATAAGTATAAATTAATTTTTAATCAATCAATAAATACATATTTGTAAAAATAGTAGTATGTTGTAATCGAAAAACCGGAAATAGACATATCGGCCTTAATACAATACTACGTCATAAAGCACGTGATAAATTTATCGTTTTTTTTCAAAGAGCAACAAAAGAAAGTTTTCTTTTACATCTATTGCCTTAGATTTAAACATTATATAAAATACAACTTAATAAAAAAGACAACTTAAGATTTATATTTAAAATAAAATGTTTCCTTTATGTTATATTTATTTTTTTATTCTTTATTTATATAAAAACAATAAAAATTTATCTTACACAAACAATGCCTGTAAAATATTATTGATTTGTTGAAATTATTTAGTTGTTTTTTTCGCACTTTGATATGTGTATTATGAAACATTGGAAATAACAGTATACAAGTACATTTTTTGTAACAAGTGATTCTCTTTTTAAACGTTAGTAATATACATGAAATTTTAAATAATTGTAATTATTTTGTTGTTTTTCACAATGTCACATTGTTTCTTATGAAACACGGAATATAGGTATACAAGTAATTTTTGTAATTAGTACTTCTCTTTTTAAATGTTAGTTATATACAAGAAAACATAAAAAAATAAATTACAAATTAAAGCCTTGTATGAAATTATCAAAAACCAGTTTTTAGATGGGTATATTCTCGGAGTGGCATTAAGAAACAGCAGACAAGAAAATGAAAACTCACCTTACAATACGTAATATAACAATCCAAATTATTTCTTATATTTAATCATAACTTAATAAGTAATTTAACCATAAATTCACTATGTTAAATGCAACAATATTTCGCATTACCAAAAATGGTGTATATATACAAGATAAGATAAGATTTAGGATTCTAAAGTAACTGTTCTCAATAGACGACGATAACAAGACTGTAAAAAAAACATTCAAAATTATATTAGAAATTATAATAGATTTTAGTCAATGCATTCTTTTAAAACTGACCGATTGTGACGATTGTTAAACGTTTGTGACATATAACTACTAAAGTTACGAAGTAATTAAAAGGATCATTGATCTCCTTTTATCTTTATAAGAAAAATTTATCTTATCTGCAAATCTCGACAGTCGTACACAATGCTTGAAATTTGATATTAGTGTCAAATGTAATATCTTGATTAATTAAGCCAGATTTAAAACGAATTAATTCATAAATATTTTTTGAGTTTAATGACAATTTTAAGTAATGACGGCTAGCTTGTTTGTCAGACGGTACTATCTAAAATGATATTTTATCTACATCAATCAATAGAATCTCTTACATATTTCTACATAGCAGTTTCAGATGGGGCTTTTGCAATTTTTTCTTTACAAAATCAAGTATAATTGTAAAAACCATTAAAGTAGATGAAATTTAATAAAATCTATCAATTAATCTATAACAGAAGCACACACACGTTTGTGTGTGTGTTGTATATATATATATATGTGTGTGTGTGTGTGTGTGTGTGTGTGTGTGTGTGTGTTTAATTATTGAAAGTAGTAGCTGCCATTAATTGCAAACGCTCATATTTGATACTTTTTAATTTCAGTCAATAAATAACAATATTTAACAAATTTGGTTTTATTCATACACGCTTCGCCTTATCTTAATTTAGACTGGCGTTGGTGATATTAAGTTAACTTTTTAAAATTTTCTCTTATCTTAATTTTAGGGTTTATGTAAATATTTTAAAATAGCACTTATTGTTGGGACTTATTAGATTTAAATATAGTTTAATAATTGCAACATATTTTATTTTTGCCCTGTTTAGCAATATTTTTAAAAAGTTTATGAATGTAGTTTTTGCCTTCATTGTTTTGTTTTATGCACAAGACCAACCCCCTCCTTTAAGCATCCTTAGGGATCCTTTAAGATCCTTAATGGAACTAAAATTTTAAGGACCTATAGGTATGTCCTTAAAGATCCTTAAAGATGTTTTATGTGTCTTATAGTATATTTTGAATTTTCATAGTATATATTTTATATATATAACATAGGGGACATAGATATCACCTGCCTAAATTCTACATTTACATGTATAAACTAATTTCTATATTTAAGTTTGTGTAGAGAAGCCATATATAGTTTCTTAATAATGCTTCTTTCTTAATTCATAAATAAATTAGATAACGAATGTGCAGTTTCACCGTACAGGTAAACTACCTGTGTTTAATCAGATCGGCAGTAAGTATTTAAGGATTGGTTTTCAATTTTTGCAAAGTAATTGAAGTATAACCCGATGATGACGGATAATAAATTGTATAAAATTGGTGATTTTCTAATACATCTCTAGAAATCCAAATCAAAAAGGTCGACATCGAGGCACCCGTGTTGTGACGTTATACCAGTGACATACCTCCACAGAATATTATTTACCAACTACTAAAATAAGTCAAACACGAAGTCGTAGTTTAACTTTCTATGATTACTTTACGGGAAAACTACTGAATGAAGTGGAATAAACATCCGTTTGACATGTACCGATAATTAAGATTATTATTAATCCTTTTGTTTATTATATAATTTAGACACATTCCTTAATTTAAACCCACACCTGTAATTAACAGGATGTCACTTATAATTTGCAAAATTAATTTGCATGTTGATTAAGTTATCTTACGACCTGTAATATACAATAATATATTTACTGTTCGAGTAAAGTAAAATTATTTTATTTAGTAAACGTTATTTGTCATATACAGGATAAAGATTTCACTCCGGAAAAAATAAATTTTTCATTTTTAAATTTTAAAAAGTAAGAAAAATACATTTTTCCTTAGTTGTCAATAACAATAAAAATAATAATAAATAATTATTATTATCTCTTTTTTAAATGTGGTCTCATTCTAAAATCCGTGTCATTTCATTTTAAACAATTACAATATATTTCGCGTAAAATAATTTGATATGGAATACCTTGGTTTAAGAATTGTCTGTCATTTTTTCCTGGGTTATCAAGGAATGAACCAGATTTTAAAACTAGCAAATCTGATGAACTGCGAAGCAGTTCATTTTAGATTTTCTAGTTTTAAAATCTGGTTCATTCCTTGATAACCCAGGAAAAAATGACAGTCAATTCTTATATTTATAATATTTTTCATAACATTCTTTTTACAAACTTCTCGAATGCGTCATACAAATAAGAAAGAAAAACCGGTATATACCGAATCTGTCGGCATTGTAAACATTCTGGGAACAGCCAATATGTCAATCAAAATAATTCCCGCCTTCTCACTGATTGTGTGACGTAATAGACAGCTTAATAAATAGTACGCTGGAAACAAAAGAACATTTCATACAATTTTATTCGAATAGACAAACAAAGTTATAAATTCATATTGATTGTTAAATTACAGCTATTAAACGTTGAATTTGTCAAAAATCCCGATTGTATGGATGACAGAGTATTGGAAACTCCAATGCGCGACGTTTTGTTGGACTGGGTTGTGCACAGGTCCGAGCATGGAACCATCACGTGATTATCAGTTGCTGGTAGAGAAGAAGAAGCATGGTCAGATGCAGAGGGAATTACGGCAGAAGTATTACCAGTGACAGTTGATGAAAGAAGCGTCGCTGCGAACTTATAGCATGTTTTTTTCATGGTCGAACAGTGGCGAGAGTAGCTCCTGACAGAAGCCTCATTACGACGACCGCTCATAAACATTATCTGTCTGGTCTCAACACCGGCATCGCTCATAGCTTGTATGGTAGTGGCCCGCAAGCAGTGTGCCGTGTAGCGTTTAGAACACCCTGACGATGGAAATATTTTTAAGTATACAATAAAACAAATATTTTATTTATTTATTTATTTATTTAAAATTCAATATTTTTTCTTTCATTTTCAATGCAAATTTAATTAAATAACACTATAAAATGTGATGGCTTTAATGTTAAAAATAGATTGATAAAAGTAGGTCACGGGAATTGCCTAATGTTCTAGATTTTCTACCATGAGTTCATCATAGGAATTCAATAAGTATTGTAAATATTTTTTATTTTTTTAAAAAATATTTATTTTGCTATAACGTGAAAAAACTTAAGAAAAGAAGGAAATATCGAAGTATGTACGTGGTTTTGTGAGATAAAAACAGATAGCTAAAAATAGGTCAGTTAAGGAAAAACCAGAATTGGTATTTATGCGCGATGTGAAAAACCGATGTTTATGCGAATAATGAAAACAAAAATCAAACTGGGTTCAACGTAGAAATTATTTCTATTGTAAATATTTAAGAATTGACTGTCATTTTTTCCTGGGTTATCAAGGAATGAACCAGATTTTAAAACTAGCAAATCTGATGAACAGCGAAGCAGTTCATTTTAGATTTGCTAGTTTTTAAATCTGGTTCATTCCTTGATAACCCAGGAAAAAATGACAGTCAATTCTTATATTTACAATATTTTTCCTAACATTCTTTTTACAAACTTCTCGATTGCGTCATACAAATAAGAAAGAAAAACCGGTATATACCGAATCTGTCGGCAATGTAAACATTCTGGGAACAGCCAATATGTCAATCAAAATAATTCCCGCCTTCTCACTGATCGTGTGACGTAATAGACAGTTTAAAAAATAGTACGCTGGAAACAAAAAAATATTTCATACAATTTATTCGAATAGACAAACAAAGTTACAAATTCATATTGATTGTTAAATTACAGCTATTAAACGTTGAATTTGTCAAAAATCCCGATTGTATGGATGACAGAGTATTGGAAACATCAATGCGCGAGGTTTTGTTGGACTGTGTTGTGCACAGGTCCAAGCATGGAACCATCACGTGATTATCAGTTGCTGGTAGAGAAGAAGAAGCATAGTCAGAGGCAGAGGGAATTACGGCAGAAGTATTACCAGTGACAGTTGATGAAAGAAGCGAACTTAAAGCATGTTTTTGAATGGTCGAACAGTCGCGAGAGTAGCTCCTGACAGAAGCCTCATTACGACGACCGCTCATAAACATTATCTGTTTGGTCTCAACACCGGCATCGCTCATAGCTTGTATGGTAGTGGCCCGCAAGCAGTGTGCCGTGTAGCGTTTAGAACACCCTGACGATGGAAATATTTTTAAGTATACAATAAAACAAATATTTTATTTATTTATTTATTTATTTAAAATTCAATATTTTTTCTTTCATTTTCAATGCAAATTTAATTAAATAACACTATAAAATGTGATGGCTTTAATGTTAAAAATAGATTGATAAAAGTAGGTCACGGGAATTGCCTAATGTTCTAGATTTTCTACCATGAGTTCATCATAGGAATTCAATAAGTATTGTAAATATTTTTTATTTTTTAAAAAAATATTTATTTTGCTATAACGTGAAAAAACTTAAGAAAAGAAGGAAATATCGAAGTATGTACGTGGTTTTGTGAGATAAAAACAGATAGCTAAAAATAGGTCAGTTAAGGAAAAACCAGAATTGGTATTTATGCGCGATGTGAAAAACCGATGTTTATGCGAATAATGAAAACAAAAATCAAACTGGGTTCAACGTAGAAATTATTTCTATTGTAAATATTTAAGAATTGACTGTCATTTTTTCCTGGGTTATCAAGGAATGAACCAGATTTTAAAACTAGCAAATCTGATGAACAGCGAAGCAGTTCATTTTAGATTTGCTAGTTTTTAAATCTGGTTCATTCCTTGATAACCCAGGAAAAAATGACAGTCAATTCTTATATTTACAATATTTTTCCTAACATTCTTTTTACAAACTTCTCGATTGCGTCATACAAATAAGAAAGAAAAACCGGTATATACCGAATCTGTCGGCAATGTAAACATTCTGGGAACAGCCAATATGTCAATCAAAATAATTCCCGCCTTCTCACTGATCGTGTGACGTAATAGACAGTTTAAAAAATAGTACGCTGGAAACAAAAAAATATTTCATACAATTTATTCGAATAGACAAACAAAGTTACAAATTCATATTGATTGTTAAATTACAGCTATTAAACGTTGAATTTGTCAAAAATCCCGATTGTATGGATGACAGAGTATTGGAAACATCAATGCGCGAGGTTTTGTTGGACTGTGTTGTGCACAGGTCCAAGCATGGAACCATCACGTGATTATCAGTTGCTGGTAGAGAAGAGGAAGCATAGTCAGAGGCAGAGGGAATTACGGCAGAAGTATTACCAGTGACAGTTGATGAAAGAAGCGAACTTAAAGCATGTTTTTGAATGGTCGAACAGTCGCGAGAGTAGCTCCTGACAGAAGCCTCATTACGACGACCGCTCATAAACATTATCTGTTTGGTCTCAACACCGGCATCGCTCATACCTTGTATGGTAGTGGCCCGCAAGCAGTGTGCCGTGTAGCGTTAAGAACACCCTGACGATGGAAATATTTTTAAGTATACAATAAAAATCGAATTATTTTATTTATTTATTTAAAATTCAATATTTTTTCTTTCATTTTCAACGTATATTTAATTAAATAACACTATAAAATGTGATGGCTTGAATGTTAAAAATAGATTCATAAAAGTAGGTCACGGAAAGTGCCTAATGTTCTAGATTTTCTACAATGAGTTCATCATAGGAATTCAATAGGTGTTGTAAATATTTTTTATTTTTTGAAAAAATATTTATTTTGCTATAACGTGAAAAAAACTTGAAAAAAGAAGGAAATATCGAAGTATTTACGTGGTTTTGTGAGATAAAAACAGATAGCTAAAAATAGGTCAGTTAGGGAAAAACCAGAAATGGTATTCATGCGCGATGTGAAAAACCGATGTTTATGCGAATAATGAAAACAAAAATCAAACTGGGTTCAACGTAGAAATTATTTTTCTATTGTAAATATTTTTAATAACCAAACATTAATTAGCCATCGGAAAGATGAAAAGAACTATGTTACAAACTTTGTGTGAAAATCTTCCAATTATCGAGGATATGTGATGCCGCAAGACTACTTAAAAGTTTTCTACATCACGGTCATTTAATTTCAACTGTCAATAAACATTGCACAAAAGAGCATAGGCGATTTTTATGTATTGACTTTAGCCACTGTCATGTGCTGAATTTGAATTTTCATTAAAATCAGCTCATGACACCACAGTAAGTTTAATTATATTCATCCGGTAGTCTGTCCAGTCCGATTTGATATTTAATTCATTTTAAAATGTCGACGATAAAATTGGTTTTTCGTGTATTTGACAAGTTAAAACTAATCTCGTTTTTTGTTATAGCTATGCAACTTCGTAATTCTCGAGTCTGTCCGACATAATAAAATAATTTATTTTAAAAACGTCAAAGATATAATCAATTTTTGTGTTATTGACCAGTTAACACTCGACACGTATTTTCATCAGTTATGCAATCAAACGCTGTCACAATGGGACTCGACTCAATATGTTCATCAGATTCGTCCTTTTCTGGTTCGAATAAATAAGGGTTATACTCCGAATTCATCACTGAAAAGATTGTCTACTGCTTCCCCAAATAATGACAAAGTATTTGACATAAATAGGTATATGTCAGAGTCGTTACTTTCTTTTACATACGTCAATGTATAATCATTGTTACAACTGTCTATTATGTTAGACACTACTACTAATACTGCAATGACGTCACACGTTTATAACTCAAAACGAGGCGTTTCACTTTAAAGAGAAGGGTATAAAATGTGGATTTCAAACCGTTATATCTTTTTTATTTTGTCACCAATTTTGATGCGGTTTTCAATATTGGTATATTTATATAATATATAAAACAATTGTGATAAAAATTTGCTTATAGGTACCCTTTAAGCCATATATAAGGCGCCTTTAAGGATCCTTAAAGATGCCTTTTCATTATGTACTGTTTTTTCTGTTCCTGATACCAATTTTATCAACTTTAAAATCTTTCGCATTCTTCCTTGCTTCTGCTTTGTGTTAAATATGTTTCTCATTTACACATCGGAGCCTGTTTAAGAATTTAAAAATAAAACAAGAAAATCCAACTTGTACATGTTTGTCCTTATTTTTACATAAAAAGACTAATGAAAAGTCTGTACGAACACAAATTATATATTGTTGGAGCCCGAAGTGATACAAACCTTGTATGGATAAACATTTTTTTCAAATATTAATTTTTAGGTATAAGACAAAAACATGTTGCTTCCATTAATTATAAATGTTGAGTTCATCGAGATATAGGTAATTAATAATTATTTAAATACCACTGGGTCTATAAATAGTTTTATAGTCGGTTATTCAGTTAACTCATTTATTTACTAGTATTATTTTGTTGTTTTCTTACCATGTTAGTTGTTGCGTATTGTTATTTTACTATTGCAACATGCTAACTTCTTAAGCTATAACTTACTTATAATACAAATAAAATAAATCACATTTTAAATCGACATTTAATTGCAGATTGTTTATTTATTTTGTTTTTATAGTACCCAAAAAACATGATATATTATTCACTGTCTTTTTAGGTTGACGGAGAATCAAGCTCAAGATATCAAAATAACGTCTACAACGCTCTTTTATACTATATGAATGGCTATGGAATTCCAGTTCAACAAGAAACACAATACGGTTATCGTTCAAAATTATGTATCAACTCCATCCAGAGCGGATTTATAAATGGTGTACGAATCTTTAACCAACGAGATATACAACCAGTGATTCGATTGAAAGAATGTGAAAATCTTGTGTCAATAAATGAATAAAATATGAGCAATATCAACGCAATATGGCAACAAGTTCAATAATTTTGGTAATGATGAAATGACAGCAACGGTTGAAGGATTACCGGGAAGATATTTTTGAAAAATGAAAATTACTATTTCATTTAGAATTTGTAAATCTATTGTTATATATTAATTGAAAGAAAACAATGTTTAAAAAATGCAGTTTGTTTTTAAAAAAACCCACTTTATTCTAGTATCATATTCAAATTTACTACACTTATTGCCAACATAAAGATGAAAGTATATAACACAAATACCTGTTAAATTTTTGTTTGCCATATATGCACATTTCGGAAAATCATTCCTCATCAGTGACACGAGGGGCCGAAAAGATTGATACTAGTGTTATATATATACATAAGAACATAAGCCAAAAAGTTGAAAAACTAATGAATCTTAAGTTCTAAAATTATATAAGTGTTTTGACAGATTTCTGTTCTATTGCATCTTTGCTGTTTTGAACTTGCTTTACGATATCTGAGTATTTCTTTCATACATAAATCGAAAAACAAACTAATACAAATGAAAAGGATTTGATTTTAAATGCAACAGAATGCACATGAAGACATGAACTTACCAACAGTCATAACAATCATAGTAAAACAATACAAGTCGACAAAAACAGCTAAAGAAGCCAATAGAAATAAACGACAATAACTTGTTGGAACCACTGATTATCGAATTCTCTAAATTGGACAGACACTGCCTAGTGCATAGTTACATAGTATATTAGAGACCATTTAACCATCTAGAATATATTTATAATGCAACGTGGCAAATGGATTTCACATATGGAAATATACGTACATTAAACATCAATAATAATAATAAGAAAGAAAAGAAGAAAAGATCCCGTTATCCCCGTATTTACTTGTAATTGTTTCCGATACTTTTGAAAGTTTAAACGGATTAATACAATCCTTTTATCCAGGAATGATTATTATTCAATAAGTAGAATCAAACGCAACGGTGAAATATGTTTTACAAAGAATAAATTCAGTTCTGTTATATATATCTGAATCCTTTTCAACTTTTTTTCAATGTATTATAATCCTATTATGGTATTAAGTTTAACTGAATAAGATATTATTAACAATTAAATATAAAAAATACATTTATGTTCCGACCGTTTTTTTTTTATTCACGGCTTTTGGTATTTATGCAGTTCCTAACAATTATAATATGGTTTCATAATAGTTTTATAATTTCGATTTATGTAGTTTCTAACCATAAGAGAGTTCTTCATAAAGTAAAGCTTTTTATATTAACTAAAAACACACGCTCGACACAATTCATTCGCTTACGTGATGTCATATAACTTTGGTTATAATAGGTTAGTTTAAAATATGTCGCTTCAAAAAATCTTTATATAGTTTTCATTAATACTTAGTTGATTAAAAAAAGTTTTTTTTTCTGTTTGATCTTTATTTATTGATTGAATTATTAAAAAATTTAGATATTTAATTACATGTATTACAATATTTATGTATTTGTTTGTTTGTCTCTCTCTATCTATTTATTTATTCATTCATTTCTTCATACATTCATTTTATTTGTACATACTTTGGTACTCTTGAATTGTTTACTTAACTTTGAATAATTTATATACGGTGTTAAGTGCTAAATGATTTAGTTTGCACAAATGGCTGTACATATCATCATAAAATTAAATTACCCGAAAGTTTCAGACATTATATTTAGCTGACAGGAATTGTTCATTTCAATAGTCATATTTTTAAGTTATAATTAACATATGATCAATATAAGGTTAGCTGAAAACAATCTTTGAAGCGAAAAAATATTATAAAGTATAACGTATATATTTAAAACCAAATTCAATTGTACCTCCATACAAAGTACGAACATTTGTGTAATTTTCCAATTATTATATTCGGTTATTACCATATGTACTTATTAAATTGTGCGCATTTTATAAAACATATTGATATACGGACATTACATAAAGCTTACGTGTAGGAGTAACGGGATACTGATAAGAAATTTTTAAATTGAAATATTAATTTAGTAAGACAAAATTATATACAAATATCGAATTCAAAATTCTAATTGTTTATATTTTACAAACGTCATAAGATATTGTTTGGTATATGAATTCAATAAATTGACTTGTATTAGGGAGTGCAGTGAAAGAGAGTATTAGCGTTTTACGCCCAAGACAAGATTCTTTTACTTTTATTTAGAAGGTGGAGAAAAAACGGAGTGTAAAGAAAAAGCCACCGACTTTCGCTAAGTAAACCGACAAACTTTTAAACTGTCATCTGTCTGGCTGTGTGAGAAACTGATGGGTTAGCGCTTAAGTACATTTGACTGCTGAGGCTCTGAAGTTTACTAGGCGTTTTGGTTATTGCAATGCCCACTGCATTTATTATACATGCGTGTTTGATGTAGCTTGATTGTGATTATTACGGACATGGACATTTTAAGTATAATTATTTTTTTTCATCCTAGCAATATTTCTTAATTTCCGTCAAATTGAATTCCTATTAATATTTGTGCTAATTTAACAAATTAAACAGTAGCAAATATATTTAAAACTGCCAAAGCTCTAACCGCCATTCAACCAACAGATACATGTACTAAAATTATCAACTCATCAAATTATTCCATGCCTACCAAAATTTACCTTAATATCTCCTTTTTAGTTTGACTTTATACCAATTAAAATAGAATTAATAATAGTTTTTTCCAAATTATGTTTAATTTTTTTTTATAAAAGTAATTAAACATAAAGTTCTTATTGAGTCTTTCACCTTACTAGTTAGAACACTTATTGCTTCTCTTCCGTTTCCGGATCTCCATTATTATTTTATTATTATTATTTATTATTATTATTATCATCACATGATCAATTTTTGTCTGCGGGATATCTTCTAGACGCATCATTCTATTTCATATGAGATGGGCAGGAGTGTTGGGTCATAAAAATACTAATCTTTCAATATAAAATTTGCTGTGTAAATATATAATACAAATACCAGTTAAATTTTGATGTGCCAGATGTGCACATTTCGGAAATTAATTCCTCATCAGTGACACTAAGACCGAAAAGTTTGATACATAAGAAATATATAAGCCAAACAGTTGAAAATAATGAATCTAAAGTTTCAAAATTATATAAATCCAAATCCAGCTAAGGAATGCTTTGCATGAGGGAACAAACCTTAGTTTTAGATAAATTTCAAATTTTAAACGACTGAAAATTTTGCTAAATGGTACATTTTCTGACAGCACAAAGTACTGCCTACTGAGTTATGGATACCCTCTGGGAGTTTTACTTCACCAGCAGCGGTACCCGCTCAGGGGTAGTAAATATATAATACAAATACCAGTTAAATTTTGATGTGCCAGATGTGCACATTTCGGAAATTAATTCCTCATCAGTGACACTAAGACCGAAAAGTTTGATACATAAGAAATATATAAGCCAAACAGTTGTAACATAAAACTATACATTTGTGCTTAGCATCTCATGTTGCATTAATTCATAAAGTTTTTTCCACTAAGAGGTGGTGCCAAATTGGTCAATGTAATAACTTTCTTTAAATTATCAGGACTCCAACACCTAAACCACATTTTTTCTGGTTTTAAATGATAAAATCAACAGATTGGTACTAATGAAAGAAACATAAGGTCATTCCTTACCGTAGGATGAGGCTCGGTGGTGCTATGTAGATGTAAAACTTTAATTAGTAGAGATCCCAAACCCTGATTTATGTATGTTCTTGTTCGTTGTGAAAAGCTGAATAGAGTAAAAATAATAAAAGACACCTCAGGTGATTCCCTAGTACGATTAGAGCTGGGTGGTGCTATGTGTAAATTTTAAATAGTTCAGATTTTAACATTTTATGGTTCATTATGGATATTTGAATGGGATGACAATAATAAACCCAAGTTGTTTGAAAAAGAAGTTTGAGGTAAATGGGACTATAATTCTTAACTCTCCTCAGTTATGTTAAGGTCAAAATCCACTATCCCTAAAACATACTTATTTATTTCTTAAGCAACTGCACACGATTAAAGTCCTAATCAAAGAACTGAAAATAATTTCAATAGCATCATTACATGCTTTTTCTAGTTATAATTGCTTAAATTTCCTGGTCAACTATCAGTTACATATGTAGTTTCTCACAGTCATCATACCTCAATCAGTTGGTTGGTTACGGCTCTCACAGTTCATGGTTAGCTTTCTATATATAAACGTTGAATACTACAAAATGTATCAGGTGATTGTAACTGCCATATATGTTTAACCAATAAACCACAAAATCTGATTCGGCGTGTAAAGATTTGCTGTCAATCCAAAAATTTACCAATCTCTCAATTGAAAATAAACCATGGTTTCAGTTTGTGATTTCATGACATCATAAAGTAAAATTAAATAATCATTTTCTTTTAAAGGATATGAATTGAATTTTCGGTATTACAAAATAAATATTTGGATAGTTAATTCAAAACTGGTAAAAAGTTTAGTTTTTGACTGGTTCCCTGGATAATGTAACTCAGGGCCTGGCGACTACTTCGGTGACTCAATGTTAGAGTGTCCGCCTCAAAAGCAGGATGTCGTTGGTTCAATTCTCGGCTGGGTATATATATATATATATATATATATATATATATATATATATATATATATATATATATATATATATATATATATATATATATATAGTGATTTTGAAATAAATAAATAAATATTGCTTCCTCGCCCAGTGCTTGGCAAAAGAAGTATAGATTATTGACTGGTTTACCTGCTGTAAGAATAATAGACTTGGGGAAATGGTATGCGTGTCTGTGGCATACAGTCTCAGTTAGCTAGCACCTTACAAAAAGTCACCAGAGTGCATTCTAATACATGGCAGACCATACGACATACATGCACATCACAACCATACATGTTGTTAAATTAATCCCTATAGATTTATAACCTTGCTCTTCTCACAAATGTTAACAACCAAATAATTTTTGTGATATGGAGGGGTAGAAATGTGGTGGTGGTGGTGGTAGAAAGACCCTAGTCATTGTGCTTGCCATAACTGCAATTCTTGCAATTCTAGTTAGAATTTTTTTTAATAATCGCTTTTAGTCCGCGTGATTTCTACTAAACCTATTATTCGATTTCGTTTAAATTTTCAAGATAGCTTTATGATCCGTAGAAGTTGTGCCATTCGGAATTAAAATACCCTGTGATTCAATGGGAATTGAGCAGGAGGGGCAATGTCTTAAAACCATAAATATTTGTGAAACACATTTCAAGTCGCATCAATTCATATAAAAAACTTTCCCAGGGGTACCAATAAGGGGTGGTACCATATGGGGCTTTGTCAAAAATTTAATGTCCATCCCTAAGCTATATATTTTATGGTTTCATATAATAAAATAGAAATAATTATACTAATAAAACACAAAAATGTCATTTCTTACTGTAAGTTGGGCTAGTGCTATGTTAATGTATAACTTTTAAATAGTTGAGATCCCTACTCTATGGTGGCTTATTTCTGACATCGACATAATTTTAGTCGACATAAAATTATCTTGACATGTTGACTCAATATTTTGACAAGTCAAGATAATATCATGGAAAGTTGTGATACCAAAATAAAAGCTGAGATATATAACACGACATGATGGTGGCTTATTTCTGACATCGACATAATTTTAGTCGACATAAAATTATCACGACTTGTCGACTTAATATCTTGACAAGACGAGATAATATCATGACAAGTTGTGATACCAAAATAAAAAGTTGAGATATATAACGCGGCATGTCGCGATACTTATGTTGACCAGTCGTGATAATTATCTCGATATCGCGACTTATTTTTTGTAACTGCCAAAAACTGCTATCAAGATAATTTGGTCGACATAAAATTATCTCGGCAAGTCGACAAAATATGATGACAAGTCGCGATAATATCATGGAAAGTTGATATAAAATAACACGACTTGTCGGGATACTAATGTAACCAGTCATGATAATTCTTGATCATTGGGATTTTGTAAACTTACATATATCGAATATTGGTTTCGGGAGACCTTTGCAGTGGTACTGTAACAGGCGATAGATTCGTTGCACAAAGATCAAAATAGTGAGTTTATAAACATTTTAATTAATTGTTATATATATATATTCAATAAGCGTACAGGGTCAAATCTCATATAACTTAAAGACAAGTGGCCTTTATGTAAAGGTGGCCTCTGTGTATCTACAGTGTGTGTGTGTGTGTGTGTGTGTGTGTGTGTGTGTGTTAACAGATATGAATATCAAGTAGTCTCTGTATTGCTTCAACCATTTACGCAATACGGTAATATACATTATATATCATTAAGCAATATTTTGATGTTATAAATGTTGAAAAGTTGAAAAACAGTGTCTTATAAGTGACGGAATGTAATCACTATGCCATCAGATTAAACATACAATAATAATAGTAATAATAATAATAATAATAATGGTATTAAACATTTAAATAAGATAAATTTATGTGCAACACCTCTGGATTAAATCTTATGTATTTGTAGCCAATACTTAATTTCTTATGACAAAGCAAATCTTGACATATTTTACAAAATACTGTTAAATATTTATTTTTATTAGTATTATTAAGAAGTAGTTTAATTTTTGCCATGTCTGTACATTTATCAAGTTATCTATATATTTCTTTCATTTTGAGAACAGAATGTGTCTTTTTGTTTCATACCCAGGCCTACCGCAGTTAAAAAGGTTCTGTGGTTCTGAACTGTGGTCAAAATCCTGCCTGAAAATGATTAAAATAACTCACAATAACATACAATTTCTCCTGTGTAGCGATCTGTGTAGCTCAGTTGGTAGAACATTCGGGTTCGATCCCCGCATTTTTTTCTCTCGCCAGTTTGGCCCTTGTAAGTGATGAATTGGTAATGTTGTAGTCATATAAAATGCATCCGAGGGAATTTGGATGAGATTCCACACGTGGGACCGTAGGAAACCGTAAGAAATAACGGGAGGAATGTAGCAGTCTGGGTAGCTCATTTTGGTGAAACGCTCGCCTATAGTGCGGGAGGACCCGGGTTTGATATTTTCGTCCTACCCTGCATTCTTTTTCTCCTTCCTGACACACATGTAATTTTCATAATTTGACTGTATTTTAATCCAATGTAGACCGAAATAATATTATATATATATATATATATATATATATATATATATATATATATATATATATATATATATATATATATATATATATATATAATTTCGGTCTACACTGGATTAAAATACAGTCAAACCTGTGTTCGAGACAACCCCTGTATAAGGACCACCTTCTTCAGTAACATATCCCATTTTCTCTTAATTCATTTTATTTGAACCTGTATATAAGGGTCACCGCCCGTAAAGGTAAATTTTACCGATGTCCTTTATAGACAAGTTTGACTGTATCTTATAAATTCCTTCTCTGTGGATATATTTTCACGTCACTTATATGTTTAAATTTTACAGACAATTTCACATTTTGATCGAACATTGACACCGATATTGTAGTTTTTCTGAAGTACCCTTTTTACTCAATGGGTTACAAAAGATAAACCTGCTTTTTTTACAGATTGTTGATCTACCTAAACTTTATTATTTATTAAACTCTCCTATTGAACAACTGTTATAAGTTGGAACGTTTATAACAGAGTCGCTAAGATTTTGAGATCAGTCTACATTTTGCAGGGTTCAGTTCCAGAGGCACTTAATACATTTTCATTACCATGATTTTACTGAGACACAAGTCTGTAATATTAATTACTGTATTTTCTGTATTTATTTTTGTATTGCTTAACCTTTAAAGGTATAAATGCAATGAAGTTATTATTTACTTGTAGAGTCAAATACAATATGGAAGAACAAGGGTATGTGGGAGGAAACCAGTTACCCGACACATTAAATCGAGACGACTTAATAGCTCTGTATTTCCATGTCGGCTACTCTGTAAGAGAAATCCTTGGATTTTTAGTTACTCGTCATGGTATAGCCATAAGTGAACGACATATTCATCGTTTGTTAAGAAGAATGCATTTAGTTAGGCGAAACAATGAGTCGTGAGAGCAATAATTCGAGAACTTTCGGGAACTGGACATAACATTGGGTACAGACTTATGCGTCGCAGATTATTTGATCATAATATAATTGCTTCACTGGAAACAGTTAGGCTTGCATTATAAGTTCTGGATGCTGACGGTGTGTTTGCTCGAGGACGACATGTCATTCGATGCCGTGAATATATCAGTAAAGGCCCAAATTTCGCTCTTCACATTGACGGTTGGGACAAACTCAAACCATATGGAATATCTGTGCATGCAGCTATTGATGGATTCTCTAGAATACATTGCCCATTTTTACCTTAATTACACCAGGGAAATCGATGGCGTTCCTTGTATAATATATGCAGATAGAGGTACAGAGAATTCCATTGTTCGGGACTTGCAGTATGCTTTAAGATGGTACCATGGAGACGAGTTTGAAGGTTTATCAAGTTTTATATATGGGTCGTCCCAGCGCAACACAAGAAAAGAGAGGTTCTGGCGAAATTTGAGAAGCATGTGTGGACAGAGTTATATGGATATTTTCAAAGGAATGGCAGAGTATGGGGTCCTTGAAACCTCCGATAATATTCATCTAGAATGTATCAGATATTGTTTCTTGCCTCTTATTAATAAGGAACTGAAAAATACGTCAAATATGTGACCAACACCATAATTAAAAAAATTGAAAAACTTAATGCAGCTTTAACTTCCCAGTCAATAATATTTTACTCATATTGCGTCTCCCGCTATATGTGAAGGTACAGAAATTTTGCTTTGTGTCGCGCTGGTGGCATTACATAGCAGGGTTCTTTATCGTGCCAAACCTACCATGACACAGGACCTCGTTATTATGTTACAATTTTAAATCCCTTTCTCGTCTTTCGTTTTATATCTCCCACCACAGTATCCGTTACTGGTGGTGATCCTTTTTAGGCTGCCCAGAACTCCATTTTAGAATTACACTCGAATGGCGGCCTTGGTTTACATACATCATTACATGTGCTACAAAGGCTATGTTTTTGAAACATAAACTTACAAAATAGCCAACATTTTTTTTTTTTTTTTGCAGTTTGTTGCAAATAATATTTTATATGTACAAAAACGAAACATGGCTGACTATGAACAAGTTAAAAAAGATTAATACAAAATGAAAATAATGATAATTTTAAAAAAAGAGCTTTATATCAAATTAAACTGCTGATTGTGTAAAAATGAATGACATCATGGCAATATTTTAGGTTGTGCACTTTTGGACTTATGAAAAAATTGTGTGAACCTATATCAGAACATGGATCACCTTGTTTATGATAATGTTTAATTTGTCCATGTACTGCTGTAGCATCCAGAAACATTTTCCTTGCAGTTTGTAGCAAATAATATTTTATTTGACAAAAAAGAAAAACAGCTGACTATGAACAAGTAAAAAAAAAGAAAAAAATTAAATGAAGTACATGTACAAATTTTAGTGAAAAATATAAATGTTGATTAATTCGTGTGAATCGAAATAAGTGACAATGACAAAGACCACCTGGTACATTATGATCATACTTTATTTGCCGATGTATTTAAATGAGCACTTCTGTTGCATTGCTGAAATTGGTACACTACTGAAATTAACATGTTGACAGTATACATTCCTATAAGAAAAGTACATGTATGTACCTCAAGCTAAAATATCACATTTTGTTTGTTTTTTTAGAAACCTGAATAAAAGAAAGAGTCATTGCTGTATGATGATATGGTAACAACATTCAATAAAACAATTTCATAATTTTAGAGAATTGTTTCCTGCATATGTGACATTTTCTCTCCCTCTCTTCTAGCTCTGCTGCACACACAAAGCACAAGACATGTCCACAGGTAAGGAAGGAGTCTATGTATCTATCGGTGCAAATGGCACATGATGGAAGTCTTGGTGCCTTCATAGTCTGAAAAACATCAACATATTACTTGATAAAACATCTCAAATAGAACTATGGTTCAAAGGAGATTATATGTATTCAATTGAATTGGGAAGCAGTCTTTAGAGGTCCAAAAGGAACCCAGTGTTTACTCTGGTACAACTCAACTTGGACAAAAATAATGGCCATTATTCTATCTCAATCATGAGAAAATTTAGATAAATCTCTTAAATAGTTCAAGATAAATTAACAATAGTGTAGTTTCTGTGCATGATTGTAATTCGGGAACTACTCTGATTGTCTTGTCTAATTAGTTCAGAGATGTTGGACATTGACAGCCATGCAGAGGGACCAACAAGGTAAACATCCACAATTTTTGAAAATGTGGTATAATAATTAGGTCATCATATCTAATATTTTTGGATTTATATAATTTTGGAACTTTAGATTCGTTAATTTCGAACTATTTGGCTTTTGTTTTTTATTATCAAACTTTTAGGAATGAATTTCCGAAATGTGCACATCTGGCACATCAAAATTCAACTGGTATTTGTGTTATATATATACTTACAACACAAGATGTATCAAGTTCATTACAATATGCATGATCAGTATCATCATATTGCACAGTACTGTCCAGATCTGATTCATCGTTTTCTCTTTCATTTGAAATTTCAACTTCTAAACTGGGTGGAGATGTTTCAACAGTTGTTTCAATTTCTGGTGCAGTTTCAGGAAGAGAGGAGAGCGGTGTGATACATTCAATGGTTGTTTCAAGTGCACTTGTGGATGGCGTTTCAGCAGGATTAGTGCTTAAAATGTCTAAACTGATGTCATCCAAGTCTGGAAGTCCTGGAGAATTCAACCAAGAATAATCCTAAAATAGATCATATACTGTATAGATTATTGTTTGACATTGCAAAAACTGTCTAGAATATGATGGTAGACTAATGTGTATAAAATATATCTCTTTGTAATCAAGGTTATTAATCAAGTTAGGCCATCAGACATCAAACATAAAATCTGAGGAAAGGTATATTTATATAGTAAGGAAAATTGGGTAATGTTTCAAAACTTAATTTATCTGAAATAACGACATACATATTAAGTATTCATTACCATTGTTTTTTTCTTGGTCATCAAGTACACTCTAGGCTTTGTTGTGAGGCAGGTTTTTTTTATGTAATCTCCAACAACAAAAGTACTGAGTGAAAGCAAGTTTTGCTTAAAGTCTCCAAGCACTGTCTCGAAATCTTCAAAATTGCCTTTTAATGACTTGCCTATCAACAACAAGAAAAAAAAGCACATAAGTTTTACCTTGTTTCATCAAATATTATTTTAAACAAAATCTGAGGTAAAGGTAAGAAAATATAAAATTCAAAAACAACATATCAGAAATTCAATGGAAACAGATACACATGCAAGTAAATGTATTACATAGTCTGTTGTTTTGATATATCCTGTATTGTTACATGATGTTGATTGTGTATTTATAATAAAAGTTTGTTAAAATCTTTTTAATGATGTTTTCTCATTGACAGAATTTATTTACTGTAATAAGGATTATCTGAATTGTTGATTTGTGGTGGTAAAGTGGTTAAAGCTTAGTCTCCAATCCCAATGTGTCAACACTATGGGTTTGACCCATTTGACTGCCTGTGAGAAGGGCATTTTGTCTTTGCAATGTACCTTTACTATTTACTAATTAATGCCCAGTAGTAGTGGTTGTAGATGTCAAAATCACAACACTATTCACCAGTGTGCAAGCCATCTTAAATGTTGATATTAATACATGGTGGCAGTCTCTTTAGCTTTAAATATTTGGCAAAGCAGAAAGTTTTAAGTTATAAATTAAGAGCTAATTATCAAATTTTTCTATGTAACAACTGGGCCTGTATCATCCACTTTACAATCCTTTCTCCACATATAGTCTTTTTTGCATGATTGCATAGGAAACTATTAAACTACTTCATGTCTACTTTCCACTCTGTTACATCTAGGCATAGTGATTATTTTTGCAATTTCAATTTTTTTAAACTACCCTGGTATCTAACTTTTCATGAAGAAGAAAGAAAAAAATCCCAGCTAAAATTACTTTGGCTTTTGGCTTTTCAGGGAGACTTCTACATAGATAATTACATAAAAGCATAAACTAGAAACTTTAGAACTAAGTATATGCTAAAATTGCCTAAAAACAATACAGAGCAAGAAACAAAGCATGCACATTACATAACATATACATGTTATATCCTAAATGCAACATCCATTTTACAGTATTATAGTACATGTATGTCAATTCTCCACTTTATTATTTCTTATGAATTAGCAGTTTTCTATTTAAAAGTATAGGAAAACAAAACTTCCAGCATCAATAATCATGATTTGCATGCATTATTTTTGTAAAATCTATTTTGTCTACTTAAGTTTATTACCATCAGGAAAAAAAAGCTCCTTGGCTTCGTTCAACACATACTGATAGTCTGCACTCAATGGTACTTCTATCATCCTCACAACACCACCTGTTTTAAGTTTAACTTGCACATATCTAGATGTATAGTATTCATAACAAAGCCACCCGAGATGCAGTTTAACACTTTGTTTCCTTTTCTTGGCAATCTAATGAAGATTAAAAAAAAATCAGAAAAGTCAACAGTTTAATTGGTATGTGAGGTTGAACTATGTATGTCCATATCCCTTAAAACAGATCAAAATGAGAGCATCCACCTTATGATGGTATTGACCAGTACATGGTTTCAATAAAATCCCTTTTACCATTTTAAAGATATGAAGCAGACATGAAATTGACACCACATGTGTTACAGTGTAAATAATATTTTTTTGTATCAACCAAAAATTGTATTTTTTTCATTGTGTTAACTTTTTCCATATTTTATGTTTATCCATAAGTTTTTGTAAAGGTGTTAAGGTACAAGTCCATATTTCAGGTGTTGCCTAATTAACAGGTGTTGCAACAAGAGGCCCAAAAGGGCCTGTGGAGCTCAACTGACGAAAATGGTTCTTGAAAAGGACATTTAGCTACTTTTTCCAACTTCTCATTTGCTTTATTAGTTGATATTAGATCAGCAAATAAGATAAAATAGTTGTTAAGAAGGCAGGAAATTACTTGTATAAATGATTAAATAAGCTTGGTGAGCTAGGGTTAAATACTGAATGTATTGAAAATTTTTGTTTCATTACCACATTTTGAGAAATTTGTCAAAAGGGACATCATCCAAAAAATCCAGTAGATTTAAAGTTTTGGTCAAGATGCACCTATATTTTTTGTGTTCTTTATTCTTACAAAGTTCTAAGAATCTTGTATGCAGTTTGAGAGATGTGCTTACAATTTGTTGCAATAGCCCATTTGAAGAAAATTCTCAAAAGGGATGGGGAAGATTCTTTTAGCATTGATCCCTGGGATAATGGCCAGGGAGCAAAAATTTGTACGAACTTGGAAAAAAGTCTTAGGCTGATATCAAATGCTAAATACAAAAGCTTTAAGGTCATACCTATTTTAGAGATTTTCAAAGTTGATTTCCCATCAAGCTGATGCAGACATATCATCGCTTGGGGTTGGGAAAAAACAAAACAAACATAAAAAAAAAGGCGCAGGGGACACAATTTCACTGAATTTGATAATGGACCTTACTTAACCTGAAGATAACTGCCAAATTATGAAGCTTTAGCCCTAACAATTTCAGAAGACAAGATTTTCAAAGTTGATTTCCAATATAAAGCTACTGTAAATATACTGACCACTGGGTGGGGCCAAAAGTGAGGGCCTCCATTTATATAAACTCGGTACAGGAACTTGAGCTGATGCTAAATGCTAAATATTAAAGTTGTAGGCCTTACAGTTTCAGAGAAGATTTTTAAATTTGACTTCCAATATAAGTATATTTAGATATATGGGCCCTGGATGGGACCAAAAATGGCCCAGGAAGCCTTCATTTGTACAAACCTGGTAAAGAGACTTGAGCTGATGTTAACTGCCAAATATGAAAGCTTAAGACTTCATGGTTCCAGAGAATAAGATTTTTAAAGTTGATATCCCATTATAAGCCTTATTTGCACTTTTTACGAAGTATGACAGAAAAACGCTAAAGACGCGTAACCTAGTTTTTGACGGAATTTCACGAAATGTAGAACCTAAATGTTTAAGGGTGTCTAGAAGCCAAATAGTCACATTAGATTTTAAATATAACCTATGGTTTCAGAGAAGAAACTTATTTTAGGTTTTTTGCATTCTAGGTCGCTGTGACCTACTTTTGGTTGACATGGAAATCAATTGTAAAAATTTTCATCTACTCCTTCTTGGGATCATTCCTGTCAAGTTTTGTTAAAATTTGCCCAGTAGTTTCAGAGTTTTTGCTGTTAACGGAATGCAGGGACGCACGCATGCACGCATCATGCCATAAGCTCATCTGGCTTTAGCCAGTTGAGCTAAAAAGTACAAAAAAAAATTTGAGAGGTCACTATATGTGCTGATATTTTGTCAATAAGCTGGGGTAACTTTGTAAATATTCATGGGTTGTGTGACTGTGTATGGAGTTTATGGAGTATGTGATCTTTATGATGTTACGTTTTGTTTTGTGGGGTGGATGTATATAAGGGGGTGGATTGTCAAATAAATTTAGTGGAGACTTGACCATGAATGAATGATGTTCGATATGAGAGAAAAAATGAATACATGTATATATAATTTTTGGTCAAAATACTTGTTTCGGAGAATAAAATTAAAAAGTTAATATGGATGTGAATATACAGAGAATTAAAAAAAAAAATAAAAAAAGTGGTGGAAATGAATATACATCTCTGTTTATGATTTAAATTCCTGGGACCAAAACCAACATCAAAACTGTAACACTTTGATCTTAAACAAATAGTGATCATGTGTTGGCAATGTGTGCAACCAGAGTTAACATTTGGCTGAATGAATTTATATTGGATCTCAAGCATATAAACAAGAGATCATGCTTTGGCATAAACACTAACAAGAACAACTGCACTTCTACCTTAATTAAAGGTAGAGATCAAAATTTTTTGTTGTTCATACACTAATCTGTGACTTTCAAGCTCCTATGCCTTTTACTTTAGTCGAAAAATAATTATAATAAGATTTTCACTTCAATGAAAGTCATGGTTAACCTTCAAGTGGAAACATCAAGAAACTTTTATTGAAGCCTAACATAATGGTCAACCAACTTTGCAAATTCTGGTTAAATGCAATGTGCACTGTTACTAATGTTTGAAAGGTATAGGCCATTTAGTTTAAGACAAGATGTCTAAAGATTTATAATGCCAGATCATTATGTAACATGTAACATAAAGATCTTATTTTGAGAAAAAAACATTTTGATGTAACATGGATATTAAGAAATTAAAACTTATATGAATTTTGTATGTAGCAATCTGTACTATGACAAATATGTAACAAATTCAACCAAAATAGACTAAATAGCTCAACTTTATAAGAAACTGCATAAACATGAGGCCAATAGGCATGTTGGTATCACTCACCTGAGCTACAGTTTATGGCATACTAAGTAAAAATTCAACTAGCAAAAGGTCTCGCTCATATTTTATCACAAAATTACTAAGTAACAATTGCCAAAGCATCATTATTCTACCTTCCGCTTTCATAGTTTGCATTTTAAGAGAATAAGCAATATAAAGCATTAAAGACACACACACAATGTGCTCATGTCATAAACTAATATGACACATGACCTTTGGTCAGGTGAGCTTAAAAATAAAAAATCAAACTTGGACTGATTGCATTAATTTTGTACAGATACATACCTGATTTATATTGGTTGAGGCTTTGTGTTTCCTGATTTTTGCAACTAAGTTCACCAGGTTTTGCTGAGTTGGATGAAGTTGGAGAAATGAAGTTTTCTGAATTTGCTGTAACTTGACCTATTTAACGAATAATTATCTGTTAGTTATTAACTCATCATTTATGCTTTTCGAATTGATTTTAAAAAGCTAATTGGTGATAGGAAACACGATACAGTTGGATTTTGGTAGTGCTTCCTACATTTAACATTAATATTAATGAACATGCAACAAATTAAAACATCCGGAACAGTGAATCATACTCCAACTGGTCTCAAGACTTACTCTAGTCCATCTCCAGCTGGACTTTAAAAAAGTCCAGTTGGAGTTTGATGGACACATACTTTCATAACATTTTTTCAGAGGGACCTTTTACTTAGAATGAAATTCCTTAGGCTTAATGATTGTAGCAGGAATTTCGTACTTTACTTTTTGTTATATAACTATATAACTGAGCTCTACTTTTGACTTCGAAACATTCTTCTCAACCAAACGTCTTTACTTTAGATTTAAGCATGAAATTAGCAGAAATCTTCATTATAAATATTTGAGTACACTACAGTTGTAACTGACAAGCTATCTATTATGACAATTATTGGGTTGCCAATGATGGACTTTTCAAACAGGTTTTACTGTATCTGTATAATGAATGTATACTAGAATTTGGTAAACTAGAAAATTTATACAAAAAGGCATTGTATTAATGTGACATTTACAAACAATTTAGCAAGTTTTGGTCACTCAGGCTATTATCAGAAATAATTTGTCTTTGATTAAAAAAAATTAGAGATATACCAAAAGTATTCAACTATCTATTCTGCACAAATTGTCGTGCAGAATTTTGAATATATCTTTTGGCAAAAAGTAAAAATTGTGCACATAAGCCATTAATTAATATCCTACCAGGTAAACAACTCCTCTCTCTCTCTCTCTCTCTCTCTCTCTCTCTCTCTCTCTCTCGTTCTCTCTCTCTCTCTCTCTCTTGGTGGGGGTTTTATATAAATTGGAAATGAGTAACTGAATCTTGGTTTCAATAAGCATTATATATATACATGTATTTATATTTACTTTCATATAATTCTTTCATGTTACAACTAGAACTGTCAGGTTATAAAGACTATTTCTAATGTTCTTTGTTTTTGCTTTTGTTTTTTTCAGTACACAAAAGGTTGGTGTCATTTTAACAGAACTCCAGCTGTATTTTTTTTCAAAAAGTATGATCAAAAGTCCAGCTGAACTTTTGAATAGTATAATTGAAACTTAGTCCAGCTGAATTCCAGATATCTTTTCAACAAAATCATTCAAATATCTCAAGCCGTTTTCTGGCAAGATCTGTAAAAGTCAAACTGTACTTTTTATATATAAATTTAGCTGTACTTGATAAAAGTTTAGTTGAACAGATTTGAATATTGCATGAATTTCAACAGTATCGCAAACTGGCACATGCAAAATACCCAAGACCACTACATTAGTTCAGCTGGTAGAGCATTCAATCTGTATGTGAAAGGTCCAGCATTCAAACCCTGGCCAGGTATGACAAAAAATTGAAAGCAGGTAGTGATGGTTCTTTTGCGAAGCAGTCCTTGCAAATGCAAAGGCATTCTTTGCAATGTAACATATTAAAGCTCAACTTTTTGTACAGACATATATATTAGAATATTGTAGGTATAGATTTGATGGTCATTTTTTTGTATAGATGAAGGTAATGTGTTAAAGTGTCAAGGTCACAGATGCACTACATATATATTGGGGTTTCAGTATTTATGTTTTTCTTGAAATATATAATCCAACCATTATTTTTCAGGCAAGTGAATCATGCCCAATTTGCCTCTTGGTTGAACTTCCTTATGGCTTTGTTAAACGAGTAAAAGCAAATCATCAATAAATAATGTTTTATAATCACCTTTCATCTTCAACTCTTCCAGCTTGGAAGACATAATCAATTTCCCTTCTGTTTTTATGTTGTTCCAAACCTTCAAGGCCTTTAATCCTGATATCTGCAATTAAAACACAAGAACCCCAATTCACATTACTAATGGCATTAATGAAAAAAAATTACAATACGCCTTTCAATTTTAAAATACCACGGGATATTAATTTTTAAACTTAAATGTCATCATTATTTGAAATAATCCCAACTTCAGAAGTAAAAGAGTCAGGTAACATGACAATTGTAGCATATATAGCTACAAGGTATAGTAATGTAACCAGGACAGGCGATATTTTGTGACTCTCTAGAAAATCAGCTTCACTGTGAGCGCTGGTGAAATTAGTGGCGGTAAAATTATTATTGTTATAATATTTTGCCCATCATGCAATGTCGGGTCGGTCCGTCATTACGTCACAAGGTCCGAGTCATTTAAATAGTCCAGGTAAACATGTAAACAAAGACACGTGGATAGACGTAAACAACTACACGTGGACATAGTATTTACAAAACATACACACAGATAAACTTACACGCACAATATACCGGTTACAGTAAGTACTAAGTATGGTTTAAAAGTTGAGTCGAGTATAATGGTGTTTTACACCCCAGTCAATATTCATTCATTATATTATGGCAGTCAGTTCTGGGATGGTGGAGGAAACCAGATTACACAGAGAAAACCACTGATCTTCACAAGCAAACTGACAAACTTTCACACACTGCCCCTTAATAAAGGGGTATAAAGACCAACCAGGGGACCGAGCAAAAGTGGATTTTACATAAAGGGTCACCTCTATGTATGAGTAAACATATTTGAAAATGATGATTTCATATATTTTTCATCAAAGTTTTTCTTATTATAAGACTGTTAAAGAAAATAAGTCACTACATGTCACAACACAGATTTGAGATTTATATATAAATATACATTATTTTCATATATCAAGCATTTAAAAAAAGCTAAATATTTTGGCACAAAAAAAAAAAAAAATTGGGGAACATGATTACAGAAATGGTATTTATAGACAGGTTTGACTAAACAGAGTGTTTTTAAACATTAGACAGGTTTATTTTATATTATATAGAGGGTCTTTACATAGTAAAATCTATTGGTGATACTCAGGACTGGTTGTTATAGACAGGTGTCTATATATACAGATGGGTTCTATAGAATTCTATAAGATATACTACTGGATTTCCAGGAATACTACCTAGTCGATGCACTAGCCCTCAAAGTTTGATTATCAGGAAAAGTTAAATAAATTTGATGTATAGGTGTTCAAAATAGCTGTATCCTAACAAATTATTATAATTATTTTATTATTATTATTATTATTAATTTATTTTTTTTACTTACAAACGGTCCAACTATGTTGTACATAGAGCAAAAATAGCCTTCTTTCAGTTAGTTTACCTTTCAATAGTCCCGTCATAAAGAATGAGGGTTGAATTAACCCGTGACTGATATTTCAATCTTTCGACCCATGTGTGTACCTGTTTACTATATACAGTATCTACTTTTTTACAAGTAAGATGGGGACAATTTCGAAAACTAGTTACATTGTTCATCAAATAAATTCATATCGACAGAATATTTGGGTTACCATGCCGTGACACGAGCTAGGAATTTTTCAAAAAAGTATCGCAACATCACACAGAATCTTTTCTCTTTTTGTAACACTGTTAAAAGTTACTGAATTCGATGTCAAGTTTTTAAATATAGAGATCGCCGGGGGAGTTTCATGGGCATTTTAAATATGTGAAGATATTCTCCTCTCCAGAATCATTTTCAGGACCCTCCCCCCCCCCCCCCCCCCATATTTTAAAATTTTATAACATCCAAAATAACATGCTACTTTTAATAAAACCAACTTCATCATTATTTGGGCATAAACAATATTGGGTCCTTAGTTCCCTACCGTTAAGTAATATAACCTACCTGTTCCATGTCTGCCTGGTGATTGCAATGGACACTGAGGAAAGAAACTCCGATTGTATGTCTACCCGTGCTATTCGTAAAACTTCATCACGCATGGTGGCTCACGATAATTATCATGACTGGTTACATTAGTATCCCGGCAAGTCGTGTTATTTTATATCAACTTTCCATGATATTATCGCGACTTGTCATCATATTTTGTCGACTTGCCGAGATAATTTTATGTCGACCAAATTATCTTGATGGCAGTTTTTGGCAGTTACTATGGTGGCTTATTTCTGACATCGACATAATTTTAGTCCACATAAAATTATCTCAACATGTCGACTTAATATCGTGACATGTCCGAGATAATATCATGAAAAGTTGTGATACCAAAATAAAAGTTAAGATATGTAACACGACTTGCCGCGATACTTATGTTGACCAGTCGTGATAATTATCTTGATATCTCGACTTATTTTTATCGCGGCAAGTCGTGTTAATTATCTCAACTTTTTATTTTGGTATCACAACTTTTCATGATACTATCACAACTTTCCATGATATTATCTGGACTTGCCAAGATATTAAGTCGACATGTTGAGATAATTTTATGTGGACTAAAATTATGTCGATGTCAGAAATAAGCCATCATAAGTTACAAAAAATAAGTCGCGATATCGAGATAATTATCACGACTGGTCAACATAAGTTTCGCGACATGTCGCGTTATATATCTCAACTTTTTATTTTGGTATCGCAACTTGTCATGATATTATCTCGACTTGTCAAGATAGTATGTCGACATGTCGAGATAATTTTATGTCGACTAAAATTATGTCGATGTCGACATGCCGCGATACTTGTGTTCCTTAAGTTACAAAAAATAAGTCGCGATATCAAGATAATGATCACGACTGGTCAACATAAGTATCGCGACTTGTCAAGATATTAAGTCGACATGTCGAGATAATTTTATGTCGGCTAAAATTATGTCGATGTCAGAAATAAGCCACCATACTACTCCTTAACTGTATGTTTTCTGGTTTATTATTTACAATTGAAAAAAACTCAGGACGTTGTTCCCATATAATGGGCGAAAGTTGGTTGGTTGGTCTTAACCCTTCCCCTTTCGTTAATATAAATAATCACCATCCATAAAACATACTTGATTTTTTCTTTATGGCAAATTTACAGGATTTTAGTCCTAATCAAAGAAGCGAAAGCAATTTTAAATAGCATAATCACATGCTTTTCATAATTGCTTTAATCCCTTGGTCAATTATCGACTATATATGTAACTTTTGAACATCACGGTTACACCATACTTCAATCAATTGATTGGTTAAACCCCTAACAGTTCATAGATAGCTAGCTATTAATCAAAAATAAATACTTGACCAATCAGAAATGCATGCATCAGGTGATTTTTATATTAAAATTAGTTCATGTTTGCATGACAGTATATTATTGTGTCTGCCTTATACTTTTTTATTCAAAAATGATAATTGAGTGTAATTTTTGTATCGTATTTAATCATAGCCTGAAACCATTCCAGTTTAATACCCTGGTACCAGGAGAACCAATCAATACTCTATCCTCCTAATAGAGCACCAAGCAAAAAAAGTATTTCAGTCTGATTTTGACCTGGTTGAGGTTTGAACCCATGACCTCCCGCTCCCAAGGCGGACACACCACCACTAAACCACCAATGTCGCCATGCCCTGAGTCACATTATCCAGGGAACCAGTCGATTACTCGTTTTTTTTCCAGTTCTGAAAATCTCTAAAAATCACTCTAAAGATTCAAATCTTTCAAAAACAGCTAATCTAATGTTAATTTTGTATAATATTTAATCACAGTCTGAAACCACGAAACATTTCCTAATGTGACCTTAGTTAAATGTTTTGATTGCCAGCAATTCTTTTACAAATGATTTTGATTTTAACAACTATCATGTTTTGCGGTTAGTTGTTCAAACCATTCTTTGAATATTCCCAAGTGACATTAAAACAGCAAATAATTAAAAAAGTTATGTATGATATAATGTTTATAATATAATAATCAACTGACTAATTTTGTGTTAAGAAGATAGGGTTAAATTTTTGGGTTGGTGGAACACTTTAGTAATTGTGCCTGCCACAATTATAATTAAAAATAAAATATTTACTTGTTCATCCCGATCTTTTTCCAATCGTTTAAAGTAGAACAGAAGTTTATAATTTTCTTAAATGTAGTCGATATAACCACAGTGTAACTGAAAAAGTATATTGTCAAGAAACATACAACGGGTCAACTCTAGAATCATTTCACAACGTATACGCTTCTAAAGTACTTAGAATGTACCTCACTAGTTGTCTTCTAACCTGCAATTATTTCGATTATTTTACAGCAGCAATTATGTCTTGCGTAATTATCGAAAGTAAAAATTTGCAGTCGGGCACAAATATCAGTATAGATCATGTAAAATAAAAATAATGAAGATGTTTGTATTTCCGTTAATACGTCTGCAATAATTTTTTTCTCGAGAATGTAATGTCAATTTATCAGAAATGTCATAATGTTATAATAATAACAATCGGTGTTTAAATTGAAATTTATTTAATTTATGTAAACATAGATCTCCCGAAGAAAAATCAATGCAGATTTGTCTACGACCCATATTTACAAAAATATTTAGAAAAAATTGAATGTCGATATTTATCATTCAACTTTTAATAAAACCTTCTTGTAAACACTTGTATTTGCAAAAAAAAAAAAGAGACAATTACAACACATCAACATGTAATTACAATAACAAATTGCACAAATAATATTCCATTTATCAAATTTTTTTAAATTTTTTTATCAATTTAATTGTAATTTTTAAAAATTGATACAAATATTTTATATTGTTTGTAGGTTCACACACAATCAAACAGTTTTATTCAACTCTTTTAGACAGACTCAGCTTTTTTTCTGGTATTATCAGCTACAACTTCAACACAAAAACTAAAAAACTGAAAAAAGTTAGTGTTGAAAAGAGTAATGTTTATAGTCTGTAAACTGTCACTAACTGAGCCTTTATTGCCAAAGTCAACGCCAATTGTACTTTGGCTGTGATGGCAGTTTGTCTCTTGTTAAGTTACCAATATCATAAACGAATTGGATTTTGGAAAATTGAAATTATAAACTGGTTAGACAAATTCGGTGTTGATTTTTTTCATAGAGGTTTCATTTTTTGTTTGTCAAAGAGGTTTCATTTTTCAAAAACATTTTAGGTATTAAAGTATTTCTCAGCTGTCAAAAAGTATTCATGGAGCAAAGGGTAATTAGTAATTGGTCTGATCATTAGTCTCATCAATTGTTACTAGGGTTATGTTTTGCAATTTAGTGAAAAGAAACATGCCCATATGAGAAAAATATGTTGACATTGGCATTAAAAATAAAAAAAGGTCTTAAGTTTTCATTGTCTTGATCGTCTTAGAAAAATGTCAGTATTACTAAGGTAATTGATTGCAGTCAATGCTGAGTTTACGTTATGCTTTGTATGTATTAACTATGAAGATATTTTTATTTTATTCTGTTGACATGGGCTTTAATATCTTCGCACTACCACACTACCATTGCCATTAACAACGTAAATATTTGCAATTCTTGTTCAGTTTGTGAGGCACAATCCATGCTTAATTTTATGTTTTTCTTGACAGTAATTAACTGTGGCCACAATGTCTTTTTAAATAGAAATTTTTGGTATAGAGGTTTAAATTGAAAATTACAATGATCACAAATTGGGGTTATTTTCAAATTATCAGAGGAAGTGATGCACGGTCGATACTGAACTAATGTTGCCTAGTATGAACTTTTTTCAAAAAAATTAGTCCTGACCAGGACAAATTTATGTTCAAAATTACCATTAATATAAACCATGTGTTTTATAGGATGCCATTCTGAGGAAGAAGGGCACAATCGATATTGAATATTTATATTATGCTTGGTATGGTTTAGTTGTAGCAATATATCTTTTGAAAAAAGTAGGTCTTGATATGGACCTGGGCCATACTAGACTCATAAATATTGTAAAAAACAATGTTAATGTTTGTAATAAATAAAACACAAACGCACTTGTCTCTTTCCAAAACACAATATTATGTTTGTTCTGCATGAAAAGATGAGACTAAGCTAGGGGTATCCTCTAGAAAATACTAAATTAATGCTATGGTATGTAGGTATTCATTGAGGCCAAATATTTTTGAGAAGTTTGCATTGGTATGGGTCTTGATCTTTTACCTTCTAAAGTACTGTTGTAAAAAAAAATCAGGTGATGAATTCTAAATCCGTTATTCTGAAGTAGAGAGTTACAGTAAGTGCTGAAATATGTAATGTTTGAATGTTTAATTTTGGCAATATTATCATTTTTTGAGATTTGGTGTTGACATGGACCGTGGATAATCTAAATTCTAACTACCATTTTAATGACAAACGTAAACATTGTAATTCATTATAAAGTTAAAGTGTACTATTTTTTATTATGAAAGTTTACTCTTACCTAGGTATTTTTTCGATCATTTTGTTCTTTTTTTAAGTTAGCTTGGATAGAGTAAGGATTTAAATGTCTGGGATTATGAAGTTGCTGGGCATAACCAATACTGAGTTTTGTTATTATTGGTAGGTATTAAATGAGGCCAAATATTGTTAAACAGTTGGTATTGACATTGCAATGAATAATCTCAGGATTTTAAGTGAAATTTAGATTCAAATAATAGTAATTTTTATCAGCTTATTGCCATTACTAGTAATTTTGTCTAATACCTACTCATATATATTATCAAAGTAAGACCTTATCTTTTGTTTCCAACAAATTTAGTAAGATATTTGTTGCCATGACAACGGAATATTTATTTCCATGCAAAAATGGAAAAATCAACAAAATATTGTTTCTGGAACCCTTATGGAAATGAAAATATTAGGAATTTACAGGGTAAGGATAAACAAGAAATAATTTGATGCAACTTAAACTTTTATCGTAAAGAATTTAAGCAATATCGAAGTTTTAGCTAAAATTAAACTTTGGTATACATATGCTCCCATAATCTATGATATAACAATACGAATCGTGATGTGTTTCTAAAACTTGCTTCCTGGCTTTTTCCCTTACAATACAATAAGGAAATCACATTTATTCTGAAAGATAAAGAAATTATTTTTTCTTTCAAAAATCTGATTATCTGTCACATTGGCAAGCAATTTCCCATAAATGAAAAAAATGCTAAAGGCTTACTTCAATTGTTTCGACCATAACTGAACTATACGCGTATAAATATGATATTTGTAATTTTCAATTGGAGTATTTGATTTTTTATTTTGAAATAAGTGGGGATTTGAATAGGTTTTTAAATTATCAAAGGGGAGGGACACAACCCATTATGTACACCATTTGGTACCTAAATGAATTGATGAACGAATAGTCCTAAGAACACGTTTCGGGATTACACTGTCTCTCACCGCCTCTGTCCAAATTCCGATCTCTCAGATTCTAGTGTAAAAATAGTTTGTTTTCTAAACGATCGACAATTTTCTAGTGGCATTTTGGCTTTTCCAACATTTTTGAACTTACTGTTTTGATGTAAGTCAAAGAATCTTGACAGGTCAGTAGACACAATAACTTCACTTTTTCTTATTTGGCCGCCAATATTTGTACAAAAGCATTAAAAATTCAGGCGATTTTAATTCATCACCAAAAGAAAAAGATAAAACCACATTTTTTTGTTTCCATGACAAGAGAAGTAATGTTTAGATTTTTAACCCCGTTATGACATCTTCAGGAACTGGGTTTTATTTACAAATGGTTTGTTCTGATCCTTTTTTTAAATATAAACCGGATAAAAAAGTTTTAGAAATGTAGAATTGGCATTTTTCTTGGTATAGTAATAATAATAAAAAGAATAAACATATTAACTAATAAACATGTTTCCCCGGGGAAAATTATGCTATGTACATGCACATACGTTCAGAGATCTATCTTTACCGTAAAATCTTAGAGAGAGTTCTGCATAAGAAAATTTTTTTAAATATATCGAAAACATGTTACCAAAAATATTTTAGCAAAAATGTTTTATATACCATTTATAAATATATAATATCGAAAACCGCATCAAAATTGGTAACAGAATAAAAAAATATAGCAGTTTCAAATCCGCTTTTTTAACATTCCCTTGATCACTTAGTAAAACGCCTTGTTGTGAATTCCCAATGTGTGATGTAAACATATTATTAGAAGTAATATCTAACTCTAACATAATGGTCAGTAATAATGATATGGCGACGCATTGAAATGATAGTAATAACTCAGTCATGCAATTAATAATTATGTCAAATGGTTCGTCATTATTTTGGGAAGCGGTAGAAAATTTAATAAGTGATGATTCTGACGTATAACATATCTGTATTTGTTCGAATATTTTTTATTAGTAGTACTATCTTCAGGAATGATTGTGAAACTGGGGCCTGTTTAAAAAAATTACAGAAGGCGTAAGAGACACAAGCAAAAACCAACATCTGTATTATAACAACCAAAGATGGCTGCCAGCGCGATTTTTTAAAAAAAATTTTCAAAATTTATTTATTTTAAATTAATTAATTAATTTATTTATTTTATTATTATTATGTTTTGATCTGAAAAAAAAACATAAGAGCATACAATAATGATACGAAACATTTACCTAAAAGCTGTTTAAAATCTATGTAGAGTCAAATAGCAAGCAGACAGACACACAAACAATAGACCTAAGCACTTTCCATTACATTTAAACGAGCGTTGGAATAGAGGTTTAGACATTTTTAGAATGAAAGGTTCTAAAGATTTTATCCTAATATCTTTTTCTTTAATTGTTACATCATCTACTAATTCTCTAAGGAAATCTTTTTTAACAAAAATAATAATAATAATTATTATTATTATTATTATTATTATTATTATAAAATACATATAATACTGGCCATTTACTGCCCTGTCCTTCTACAGGAGGGAGTCAGTGGTCCAATTGCTTGTTCTGTTTTTTTTTTATTTAGCTGTTTTATTATTTACTAGTCCTTAGTATTTAACTCGTATTGTTTCTCGTTCTTCACTTGCCAAGTGCATGGCTTTCAGTTTCCTGATTTAAAGATCTCCATTGCTTTGAAACGTTCATTAGTTATTATGTCTCTTATAGACTTATTCTAAATTAAAACGTTTTAGGCGTCAACAGCCAGAACAACATCACTACATTAAATGCATAAAAACCAAGCAAATAAGAAAACACTTTAGGGCTATTGATTAAACAATGACGAACTTTGATTGGTATCTGATTTTTCTGAAAAAGAAATCTCGTACAGGAAACTGATTGCGACTAAAAACTGCCGTTAAAAAGAATAATGTAGCTACAAACACTTGCCTGTAAAAATAAGAGGTATACCAACATAAGATGTCGTAAAATACCGTAGCATGTAACAACTAATACTGGTGTTAAAAACGTTAATTACCACGACGTATGGAGTTGCAACATACATTAGTATGAAAAAAAAGCGTACAATATAACAAAAAGCACTGACATGATAAAAGTAAGGAATAATAACATACGCCTGCGTGAATGTGAAATAAAATCGTTAAAAAACGATGCAATACGTAGCATTTGTCACTCTACGTAAAAAAGTCATATGATTGTTGGTATAACTCAAATAAATTCTTAAAACATTAGCAAAATTTGACATCATCAATAAAGATTTGGATTAACAGCAACAAAAAAGACCAAAGTAATGCAAGGTAAATTTGTCATTTTGGTTTAAATTTGATATCAAGTTACGTAATGTATCGAATCTGATACTGTGAATAACAATTAAAGTATATAATTTAGATATTAAATATTTTCAGTCCTAAGGGCTTCATCTAAGAAAATCTATGTCAGCTTTTTATAATAAGTATATTTATATTATTCACTCGATCGACAGAGCTGACAGAACTTGTGTCTCCAAATTTGTTAATTCCTCAGTAATTTTTGCACTAGAACAGTCCAATTTGCTTTGTTAAACGCAAAGTTAATTAAGCTGTGAACGAAGTCTCGAAACAATTAGAGAAATAGTTCGTGATGATTTAGGGCCTTAGAGTTGTAATTTCGTCCCGTAACCTCGTCCCGTAACTTAATCATTAATAATCTACAGTGGGTTTTGTTCTTGGTTTTTGCAAATTATATGTCTTTTAGTTACATGTATATCATTCTATGTTGTACTAAGATAAACAAGCTATCCATCAAAATTAAAAAGTTACTGTATATCAAACTCCGTGATAAATGCATTTTTCCAATTCAATAAATAATAATTTATAATGTCTGCATTTATTTTGTCCACTTTGCTATTCATGCGAAAATGCATTAAATGTTTGTTAAGCGGCTTATTCAATTATACAAAAATGGACGTCATTCTATTGCAATATATTACAAGTCCTTATCATGACATTTTACATCACTGAAAAAATTTGAAAATAATGAAATTTTTACATGCGAAACCTTCATTTCGTGGTTAATATTTCTTTAGTAGTTTATGTCCGTAAATATTTATACCGGACAAAAACAGTTGAGGATCAAAAGTAATGATAAATCTATTTCTAAAATTGTGAAAACATAACCAACAATATCCAACACTGATCAACTCAAAACTTTAATCAAACATTTCATAGGATTTTTGCATTAAGTCATTCACAAGTAATAAAATGAGGATAAACAAAGTTTTAAAATCCCCCCCAAAAAATTGAATTAATATTAATATGAGTAAAAAAAATTAGATATATTCTTATAAGAAGAATAATGTTATTAATAGCGAGTTTGTCCTCCGTTGGCTTGGATAACACCATTGGATCCACATTAGATGGATAGGATCAAGCGATGAATCGAGTTTTTTGGGATTCTATGTTATTCTTCAAGTAACACAGTTGTTAGTTTTTTATACAATATTTATTTATATATCAATACAAGTACAAGTTTGAAACATACACATACAAAAATACAATTAAACGATTCAGGAACAAGACATTGTGTCTTATATTACCCGTCTCCTTTATCAAAGCTGTTATATATACATTCAGAGTTGTTAGCTCCTGTTTTAACCGAAAGTTGCGAGCGTTTCGATAGGATATCCTCAACGTGCTGTCTTTAGATTCAAGTAAGAAGTAGATCGACTATGTCAATGCAAGCGGTGAATAGAAACTTATCCACAACCCTTGCTCTGTGAGGTCGGGCATTACATTCCATCAAAATGAAGTTTGGTCCGATAGCATTAAATAAAGGTCTTACAATAGGATGAAGAATTTCAATTATATACCGCAAATCTGTAAGAGACCGACTCACGAACAAACACGTTTAGCTAGGAAAGTCAATCAATACATATTCCACATCACTATCACCGAGTCACCGCCAGTACTGTCCAATTCAACAATCAGCAAAGCAATCATTTACAATACGCATCACATGCCTTCTGCCGTCGTGAAAGTCAACACAAAATCTAGATTCAACCATGAAAAGGATAGAATTCCACTGACAAAGTTGCCAATTTTAGTAATTATTTGCTTATAATCCCTGTCTAGATGATGACGCGGTGTCAGAATAGGACGAACAGCTGGTTGGTCTTTAAGCATGTAAATAAGAACGATGAAGTCTGTTTCTGAATGTTTGAAAAGAAATACGCCTGCCGATAGCTCATCTGAACTGATTTGTTCCATGATAGAGGTCCTCTCAAGCTGTAATAGCTCTTTGTCGACTTGAACGAGGCTTCTAGGTGAAACTGCCAATGTGGTTGAATCGATCTCACAGCCATTACACAACACTTTGTTACACATTAAAATGTTGTGCAACTGTCATTTGGTTCTGCCCAGACGGCAACATCCCTGCTGATATTATCAAATGCAGACATATGCATAATGGTCAATGAATAAAAGGATTCGCAGATGCCAATGAATTAACAATAATATGGAGTTTCTTGTACAAGTAAGCAAAAAACCAAAAATGGCATACATCTTCGACCTTCCAACCCCACGCAATTTTATTCATTTACAAACAGATATACACGAAGTACACGTGCTACCAACAGTAATTTTTAAGGCAATAGGTCCTAGTATAATATGGACACATTCAGATGTCATTATCATTTCATATACTTTATATTTCTGTACAAAGTGATCCTTCACCTTTTTGTCCAGTATATATATATATATATGAGTCAATGACAAGGATGCATCAAACAAATACTCCAACATTATACATAGATGTCATAAAGTCACTTGACTGAAAAAGGTACATGATCAAAATTGGTAATGACCGCTTTTTAAATGCTTTTTAAATTTTGCAATCATAAAGACTTTTCTTATAAAACGCCAATGTCCGCAACAAATCTTATTTTTTAAACAACCACATAAATATTCACTTAAAACAAATTTCTAACAATATTTTAGAATATCATTGAATAAACCTTTTTTGAAAATAATAAACAGGGCCAGCATCCGACTTAAAAATAAAATCAATAACTTCTGAATTAAATTTTTCAGAAATAATAAAGAACATTTTATTTTTTGTTGATTAAAAAAGTAATTTCATTGCAAGAACATAACGTAAACATATCTTAATGCATGTATTTGTCAATGCATCAAGTTATTCAAGGCTGATAATTTAGGATTTGTCTTCCTTCTACTGTGAGCCGAATAAAAAATGCAGTATACTTACTTCATATAAAATTGTCATGTTTTATGAACTAAAGTCACTAATTTCAAGTTAAGGGAGATTGCAAAAATAATTGCATAATATTCAATTTGTCTAATTATAATCTAATTATTATCTAATTATAATCTAATTATTATCTAATTATAATCTAATTATTATCTAATTATAATCTAATTATTGTCTAATTATAATCTAATTATTATCTAATTATAATCTAATTATTATCTAATTATAATCTAATTATTATCTAATTATAATCTAATTATTATCTAATTATAATCTAATTATTGTCTAATTATAATCTAATTATTATCTAATTATAATCTAATTATTGTCTAATTATAATATCCATGTCCTATTTATTTATTGTTCTCAAAACTGTTATAAAAATATGTACTTCAGTAGTCTATTTAGAGAATTAGTTTTAGAAAATGATATTTTAAAAGGTGACAAATAATTTTTAATGACATTTAAAATCTTATATTTAGAATTGTTATGAGTTATAATAATTAAAAAGGCCAGATTACTAGCAAATGCTCAGCTAACTTGATAACCAAATGCACATCTACAACAAATGGTTGTCTGTAATTTTCCGCACACTAGATACTTGCTATGTTTGTTTTTGTGTTTTATTTTAACGTTTGTAAAGCAGTTTATTATTATTATTATTATTTTTTTGAAAATAACATATTATCCCCGTGTACGTTTTTAACATTCGCGCCCTATTTAAAATTGTCAACATCACAATCCCCCCCCCGTAAAAAAAAAGTGGGACATCTTATAACAATCCCGACTTTAGACAAGCACTGACGTAATTTTATCCAGAAGTGATTAAAATTTAATTATAGGACCCTAGCCACACCACGTACTTTCCAAAAAAGTCCAATACATATATAGTTACTATATCAAGGAGGATTAATTTATTTTAACATACCTTGATTTATTTCACTTGTTTGTTTTCTCTTATTTGATTGTTTTTTTTTTTTTTTTTTTTTTTTTTTTTTTTTTTTTTTTTTTTTTTTTGAGTTTGCCGTCTATGTTTGAACAATTAAATTTCTCAAGAAGACTGTTAATAATAGAAGAAAATTATACAACCTTTAGTCTTAATTTTTTTTTCTTGTACACTGATTAATACCATTAGAGGAAATATATCTCTATCCTTCTCTTCTCTTAATAGGCCAGATATACTGAAGTGACCCTTTAAAAGCTTCGTCAACTGAAACATCGTGAATAATTGGTTTGTATAGAGCTTACAATAAAAATTCTTACAACCATGACTATCATACATACTAAAACAATTCTTGTGCACAAATTGAAATGTGCTAACTGAGGAAGCAATGGTCGAAAAACACTGAAGTGTGTAAATTGTTGTTTGAATCGCACTGATATATATTTTCTGCATTAAAAAATTTTCAATTTCGGTTATATTTAACATTGCATATGATGGGTTTTTCCTTTGTTCTCTCTCTCTCTCTCTCTCTCTCTCTCTCTCTCTCTCTCTCTCTCTCTCTCTCTCTCAAAGTTTTTGTTAGGTTTTTTATTTTCGAATACTTAATGTCAAAAAATGTGAGCTAAATACCTGTGTATTTCATTTGTGTATACATATATATATATATATAAATTCTTCCTACCTTGGCAAAGCTGCTACATCCCTTATTATTTTGAGACAATCTGTAATGGTGCACCTTGTCAATCAATTTTTTGTCTCGCTGGATGTAAATTTCAAGTGATGTAAATTTCAGTTGGAATTAGATTCACGCATATATGCCACATCCGGTGAAAATTGTCCGTTTCACATGCTGTGTTTGTTGATCGGAAAAACTGAAAAATCAGCTACATGCTTTCAATCAGTTTACAAGGGATACAATAGGAACTCCTCAAAAGTATAATACATAGTTTAAGTACTACACAAATCCTTTACTAAACTAAAACGATAATTCTAAACTTTTAGAGATATTTGCACCGCACCAGGCGTAAAGAATAACTATACTTCTCACTGCTTTGCTGTCTACATTTGAATGATACGGAGTATGAAGCTCGGCAAATAATGTTAGAGTGAATCTCAACCTAATAATGTCGACATTCCAGAAAAAATCTATCTGTAAATCCATGTCGAAGCCCACATGCTTGGCCATTGAATATTATCCCTTTTCTACAGTTACCCCCTTCCCGTTTCCAATTCAAAAATTTTACTTCCGACATATAGCCAGCAATTTTTTACTCCAAACTTCTTTGGAAATTGAAATTAGGCCACACAGGTGCACCTGATATTCTAACGAAATATAGTCGAAAAATAACAACACATTTTTAGTTGATATTCAATTTTTTTATATATTTTTTATATCCAATATTCTCAAAAATTCATTATGTTAATGAGAAATCGAGAAAATACCATCAAAATACCAGATAACACTATAATTTTTCAAACCAAAACTCCCCGTTGTTACCCCACATAAAAAATATTGCGGATTAATAATGTGTCGTTCTCGGTCTTAAATTCACCTGTTGCGTCTACTGGACTCCCCCGATGTGCATGTGTTAAAGATGGGAATTTTTGATTCTTAAAATTAATGAATAATTTTTTAATACAACATTAAGATATCATTTCATGTACATTATATAATTCTACTGTTAAAATGATCCTTAACATTTTTGTTCAATATATATATGAGTCGGATGACAAGGGTCCATCAAACAAATACTTCATACGTTACACTATACATAGATGTCATAAAGTCTATAGTCTGTCCACAAATATTGGAGATTAAACATTTTCGATGTTTACCGTATATCCTGTCTTATCTATCTGAATTTTTTTGTCTTTTTTCACTTATTTAGTCATGTCATAGTTTTCATACCTTATTTGTAATTTTTTAATCTGTTTAATTTTTCAACAAATTGCATGTTAATACCTTTAAAAGCACTTTTTCTGTGAGCGCGAACCCTAAATTCATATCATATAAAATGATATGTTTGCTCGACATACTTAGGATCATTAAAATTCAGGCACCTAAATTAAAATAATAGACACACGCTCTATAATAATCAAGTGTGGCATGTGTACATGATTTTCAAAGATAATAATCGCTATGTTAGAAATGATATCAACATTAAATATATTATCTTAGATTAAAATCCTTTCTCAATCGACTGTTCAATATTTTGTTATCTTTCTGTAAATCTGGATTGAAACTATTATACATTAAATTCTTGAAAAGTTTATTTTAAAGCAATATGTAGTAAACAAACAATGTGTGTTTCTAAAAAATATCGGAGATGTATGGCCTATCAAATGTAACACGCACTATAAAGATCAAGAATACATATTTGGCATAAGTTTATGATTAAAATGTGTAATAAATGTTTTCTAGATCATTTTAAATTTCAAAATCATAAAGACTTTTCTATTAAAACTTCAATGTCTATATCGAATGTTGTGTATTATTTTCAAGTCACCCACACAAATATTCATTTAAATTTCTAACAGCATTTCAAAACAACAATAAATAACTTTTTAAAGAAAACTATAAAATTATAAATTGAAGATTTGTCGCCCTTATACTGTTAGCCGTAACGAAAATTAAATAATATGTACTTAAATAAAATTGTAATTAAGTAGTTTCAAGTTAACGGAGAGTGCATAATTAAAATAAAATAAACATACCAGTCCTTGTCCATATCACAATCCAAAAAACAAAGTAAAAACTTTGCAAATTGGCAAATATGTTATACACGTGAACTTCCATCAAGAAAGTGAGGCCTGGTGCTTCGGAAGGGTAAGCACCTCCTGTCTAGATAATTACATAATTTTGAATATGTCTAAATATAATATTAACATCCTATTTATTACCTGTTCTCAATACTTTAATAAGGAAATGTGCTTCACTTTTTTTTCTTTTTTATGACATATAAAATTTTATTGAAAAAAAGTGACAGAAATTGTTTTCTTACATAATGACGTTTGAACATTTTATTATTATTATTATATTAAATTGCAATGAGTTGTTAATATAATTATAAAGCCTTGATAAATACCCAATCTTTGGCTAACTTGATAACCAAAAGTACATCTACAACAAATAGGTGTTTGTAATTTTCCAGAACCCTGGTGATTGGACATTGCCGCCTTTTTGTTAAATAATTAAATTGACCAAAAAACCTTTTAGTAGACGAAACTTATACACCTTTAGTGTTAATGTCTTTTCTTTCACACTGATTAAAAACAGTAAAGAAATTCCATCTTTTGATTCTTCTCTGTATATGCTAAAAATATTGAAGCACACACTTTAAAGATTCTGAATATTGAAACACCGTACATAATTGCTCTGTATAGAGCTAACAATAAAATACTTTTTTAAAAGTAACATGAATAATATATATACGTAAATTATATACAATTTTAAATGTGCAAAATTAGAAACCAATGGTCTTGAAATACTTAAGGGTGTAAACTGTGTTTGAATCGCACTGATATATTTTTGAGCATTAAAATATTCACTATTTAAACATTTTGAGTTTTTTTAACAATGTTAATGATTGATTTGTCTTTTTTTTTTTTTTTTTTTTTTTTTTTTTTTTTTTTTTTTTTTTTTGTTTCTCTTTCTTTCTATCACCTTTCTTATAAACTTTTAGTATTTTTAAATATTTTGCTTCATGCTAATATTTAATTTTAGCTAATATCTATATATTTCATGTGTTTTTCACATTTTGTACGTAACAGTACTTTAAACGTATCACAATGATCTTACTCTGATAATCTTATAAAGTCGTGGTTCCATGGTAAGTAGGTCAAATATCCTTCTCCCTCTTTTTGTAGGGGTTATTTGTGCTATTTATTTGCGTTGCCCCTTGGTGTTTTTGCCCTGGTTGTTGCCAAGTACATGTTATTGGATGTAACTAAAATTGCTTACTTTAATTTTAATGTCTTTAATATTTTTTTTACTATAGAGTCTTTAATTATAGACTTATCAGACTATTATTATTTTTTATAATTGTTATTATTATTATTATTATTATTATTATTATTAACTATCTCTTTTTTTTCTTGTTTTGTATTAAAATATCTTTCTGGCAATGAATTTCAAACTTCATACTTGTTTTTTTACCATACTGAGTGCAGCAAATCAAATCTTACTCATTCTAGATTGTGTCACTTTCTTAACTTTGTTAGGTTAATTAGTGTTTTATGTTAATACTTTTACTCAATCTCTACATCCAATAGTTTTCATCGTTTTTTAATACTATATTTCATTCAGACACAAATTTTAAAAGACGAATATTTTCAGGAATTCTTTCAGATATAAGTACAAATGTATAAGTATGCAGTTATTTACTCTAAATCACCATTTAAATTTTTAGAGACTCAAAGTTCATATTCAAATAAAGCAGATGTTACACAATTTGTAAAATGTGTACCTGATATGTCGAAATTTTTCAATAAGCAGGCTTATATTATTAAAAAAACTTATACTTTAATTCATAAAAAGATGTATTCATGAATTGCGAGTTATATAGATCAGAAAATTTTTTAATGCTAAAACCGTAATAAGAAAACTGCTCTTTTATATAATATCCTAGGCAACGCTTCGATTTTTAATCGATGGAGTTGTAAATTTAAAACGAGATGTGTTGCAGTGTTTTCCTAACTTTCTCACAATAAGAAGTATTCTTTTTGATGAAAATGTTTTAAGTATGCAAATGCGGTGAATAGGTTGGCATTTCAAGGTTGCATCAACCACTACGCGTCCGACTCTTACCTTTATTGTCTTACCTACGCCATTTTGTAACCACTGTTCTATCATAAAGAAAAATAAATAAAATGCCTAGTGGGTTCACAACTGTTTATTATATATATCATTCCTTAAACAGTAATTTTTCATCCCTATAAATAAATAAAACAATAACAATCAGAGCGGTTTGATTACCTTATTTACATTAAAACTATAATTGTACAACCTAAACTTTCCTGTCATACATCAGATCACGTGACGTTTGTACAAAGAAAAAAATATGACTATGTGACTTGTTCACAGGAACTCAATAACGAGCATAACTTAGTTTGCATCTTTACAATAAATTACTGTACTTACTATTAATAACAAATAAAGTATCACGGAATGCAAAAACATATTTTTTATATAAAATGAACTAAACTAAAGAAAACCTTGAAAGTAATAATCTTGACTTTGAGAGTAAAACAATCTGACACCTTTATTATTACGTGACACTGGAATGTTGTAAAACAAAATTGATATAAGCATGAAAGTATTTATGTATAGACTTTGCAAAAGAATATGAAACACTTACACAGATATGGTCCAGGAATATTTTACCAAAGGATTCTCTGTACGGACACTTGATGGTGCACTAAATAAACAAAATGTGTACATTACACATAATGATAAATAAAGGTATTCTATATGGAATACATATAACAATTTATATAAATTAAGTACCTTTTCCAATGAAACAATATAACTAGTTGCCTTGGTCAATAAACTAACATAGTTCTATATATATACGTAACTAAACATTGAGCAATTTTATTATAGACCTTATATGGTCATTTATCCATTAATTCATTCAGTCAGTAAACGTTTATAACAAGTAGTTATATTTGATACTTTTACTTTAACTGGGGCATTATTATTAAATCTGTTAGGCATCAAAGTTGGTAAAAATTAAAAACATCATTGGTATAAGTGAGTGAGGTGATAATGTTAATAATGCGCATATTTTCCTGTATTCAACTTCTTAGATCTTTCTGACTGTCTGAAACTACAAGCAATAAACAATGCTGCTTAGAATCTAATGGTACACCTGGAACATCTAACTCCACATCTGTGTAACCTTGATATCGTTGCATTTCAGCGCATTCTATTTTCAAAATATTTGCAATTGGAATTATATGTATATTTAGTAAATTATTTTCATGCAAAAGTACCGCTTGCTGCACTGACTGTACTCCCAGTTTCTAATAATGCTAAAGTGTTGTTAAAATTTACTGAAAAATTCACCTAATTACAAACTCTACTAGCCCACTTTGTAAATTAAGTTCTTGCTGTTGTTGCTGCTACTGCAGGTTAATAATGACTGTCTCTGTCTGCAGTCTATGGACGTCCTTTTCGTCGCATAGACCTACTGCCTTTTAAAGTAACACTACGACTATGTCCACATAGTCGTGGTATTCAGGTTTCAATCCCTAAAATCATAACCCGAAGTTTGGAATTGTCATGTGGTGGTAAAACTTTGCAAGTGTGTACAGCTCGGTTTAAAATTTCCTCTAGTCTACATTCCAATGTGGCGATATCCTCATTTATATATTGCTTAGTCCTGAAACATTCAGCCATAATCTTTTCCTCTGCGGCGACAGCTCAAATAATCTTTTGTTATTTGTTAATTTTTAAAATATCGATGCATCGATACCTAATTGCATTAAAATTTCCTAGCGGAACTTTTTAATGAACGGTCTATCGCATTCTTGATTGCACATTCTGACTAACCTGACCCCATTACACCTGAAATTTCCAAACTTCAAATGATGAATCGCTTTTATTTGTATGATCGCCTGAAAAATTTAAAACTAGGACATTGCATATATTTGCGCTTGTTGTTACTAAGATGGTGGAACTTATGATTATAAAGATGATGACGCAACTGATGACATAGTTGATGATGAAGTTCAAAATGTAACTGATTATAGACTTGTATTAATATTTAATGATAATTATGATAATTATAATTTAATGAATATGTAAATGCTGATGAGTCGTAACCATAGTTACTGACGTTGATGTTACTATAAGTATTGTTGTTTTACTTGTTGCTATAGGTTCTGATATCGACATCTCTACACCAGATTTAGCCTTTTGATATTCCTTAATAAAATAAAACAAATCAGATGGCGACTCCAATTTCGGCTTAGCACCCATTACCTTAAAATTTCATGTTTTATAGTAACCTCTATATCTGATTAAGACTCCTCAGATTCCTTAATTCTCTTTCTTTTGCCATTGTTAATGCGATTTATGTTGAATATAACATAATACAGTGTATATGTTGAGAGTATAGTAATTAAAGTATGTGAAGTTGAAGTAGACATATTTCAAATCTACGACAGCATATGTAACCGAACACAACTACAACTGCTACAAATACTCAAGCAAAACTTAACACAAAAAACACATTAACATTAAAAGGAAACATTAACAGAAATAGGAAATATCTTGTAAACTTGAAGAATAGATAGCAAATGTATATCTAAAAATACAACCCACAACTTACAACTATGTATTTGTATGCACAACACTTGTGTAATGTTTTTTATTACATGTAATGTTGTATAATGTAAGTTTATGCAATAAAGGAAGGGAAGCACATTTATTGTGTATCAGGCAGGGTACTATTTGGGTATGTATAATGAAGTACAAGTATGGATAAGTTAGTGAAACGTTAAAAATGGGGTAAATTCACACCGAATATTACGTACCACACGTGAAACTAAACTGACATACCTTGTATACAATAGCAAAATATAGACCTAAGTAAAAAACAAAACGAAGATAAATCATACAAATGGGTCACACGAATGTACAAGTAAACACGGGCAATACACAAAAATATACAGTTCAATTATGTCAATGTCAATAATGTGAAAAGCATGCTGCAGTAATAAACACAAGATAAAATTCAAGAAATGTGACATACAAATCTATTATCATTATACTGTATCTACTATATATGCAAATAAACACGTGTAATGAAAACAAAAAAGTCTATTTGTGAAATAAATCTCAGCAATCATTGTCATATGGCCTTTAATATCGCAAACACTGAGATATTATAATACACACGCCAAATTATTTACCTCTTTATTATTTTTAAAATATAAACTTCCGGTACGAACCCTACAAAAAATCCCTATTGGCCGCAATGTTAAATAATACAATTTCGGATGCTGTTTTTTTAACTTCACAATATTCGTTGAGCACCGCGCATCATGCATAATAAAGTGCAACCTTGTAGAAATAAAATCCATACCGGTACATCCCGGCATGAGCATGGAATTTTAGCTATTACAAGATGTAAACATATGGGGTTAGTTCTTCACTGAAAATCGTGGCAATTTAATTATAAACAGTTATGATCTAATAAAATCTAATAAATATTTAGGCCAGGTAAAAAAATTCTAGTTCTCAGAGACCGCCGAGCGCTAAAATTCGCCGATGGCTTAATTTAAATGTGGTGTAAAAAAAAATATCCACCGATCGACTGTTTTGAGCAGGAAATAAAATTTTGATTAAGCGCCAAACTGTAAAGATCAAAAACGTCAATGACTAAGATTCTCAAAAGTGAAAGTAAATTTTTTCAAAACGCTTTATTGATCTAGATTGTAAACAGCAAAGGTTGTTCTCGGGTCACCTCGTAAGTTTTCCTCTTCAGGAAAGGTACATTACTTCAATTTACGTTTCCGAACGTGTAAGTGTAAAAAAGCAACATGACATCTGCTCCGGAGAATTTGGCCGATGCCGATGAAGCGACGATTTTAACAAGCTTTACTTTCAGTTTTGACAAGAAAACATTAGTACCATGGACAATTGTGCCAGTGAAGTCCAAATAAACCGTACAAAAAATTTGTGATGGACTTTTGAACGATATGTTTGGAAATGAAAATAACCCTGCCATAAATACAACACAAACATTCGATGTATCTGTTGGAAAAACAAAATTTGACGGAATGGAAAAAATGTTCCCAAATGTTAAGATTGGCGAGGTTATTGAGCTATTTGGTCGATATTTCAAAATCAACATTAAAAGAAAGGTAGCTGACGAAGCATATACAGACAGACAGAAATCTTCATACAGTGATGATCCATGCCCAACCTCCAAAAAATTGGCTTTTGCGATTTTGTTGGAGAATAGAGAACGGTTAAAACTTCCTCCTAGACCAAGTAATAGTAATAAATTTGATTGCTTGACAAATTATTTTATGGATCGGCTGTAAGAAATTGAAGTTGGATCTACTTCAGATGCAGTTGATTCTCTTAGAAAAAAAAATAAACACAATTTGTAATGCCATTTTGTACATTGATCCATATGTTGATGAAATGGCAGACAAAGCTGTAATGTTTTGCAAGTAATCAACCGATTTCTTGGACTTAATGACCCAATGTTGAGGAAGCAAAAGATTCCTTTTATTGACTCTGTCAAGTTACTCAATCATGCAACAAATTTTGACTCATTGTTGGAACTTCCATTTTTTCAGAGTGACCAGTGGAAAGCAGTGAAAAATATCGTCACTGATATGGCAGATGCCATGCATAAATATACTTTGTATTTGCAAACACAGAGGTATTAAATTTCATATTATTAAATTTGAAAAATTAGTTTATATTTTTACACTTGCAATTAAAAAATATACAGGTGTATTACCTTTAGGGGCAGAAAGCAAGCTTTGAAAGTATTATGTACTGTTTTGATATGTATGCATTTTGTCCATTTTATGCATAATTGAAAATTTTGTAACAGTACTTCAGAGAAAGTTTACCAGTTACTCAAATGCAGAAAGGTTTTTAGTTGAATAGAAAAAATGTGTCTTTAATAAAAAAAATACATTTAGGCCTAAAATTATCAATGATTTATATAAATTTATAAATATAAAAGTGAAGAAAATTTGTTTATACATGTTGGTCATTTTACTTTTATACCTACTCAGTGGTATATAAACTAATCCCGTTGACCAGAATTGTTCATCTAACAGGATTGTTAGGAGGTGCCAAATACCAGAATTCATAAAATAAATATTTTTTATGTATTCAAGAACACAAATGGCCGAAATTTTATCTCTGGATCTTCCAGCAAGAACACCAGCAGAGGCAGAGAAACTAATTTTGATAAATCCTAGCACTATTGTCAAACCAAAATATGTTGCTAGATGTAAACCATTAGTTAATATTTTGATGGCAGCTGGTTACAATGACACTGTGTGTATTGATCATGGAAATAATCTTGGTACATATCATTACATTTGGAAAGTAGATCCAACTATGAAGTATAATGCCACAAACTCAAGAATTACAAACAATATCAAAGAAAACATGCCAAAATTCCACACTCGGGAAATAAAAACAAATTTATAAACACTTTTAGAAGAATTTGCAATGTGAAATCGCAGTGTTTAAGAACAATTTATAGGCGACTTTCAGGTGATGATTTGGTCAGTGAGGGTGTAACTTCTAAAGAGGTAGATGAGAGAGTAGAAGCATCTTTTAAAATGGAAGATGTTGATATTGTAGTTGACTGAAGAAATCATAACACTGGTAGACCTTTCGAGTATAATGTGTTCTTTGAAAAATGTAAAATTTATTTACAAAATGTTGTTGAGCATGTTTGTCATGTATAGATGATAAATTGACATATTTAGCTACTGCTATTTCTATTCGAGACTTGAAAACTGAGATTGCTTAAATGATTGATGATAAAACGCCCATTCCTAGTGAGCAGTGGCTCAGGTTTCAGTTTGCACCTAAAACCACCTTTCATTCTTTAGATATGCAGGGAACTTGAACATTAAATACATGGTCCAATCAAGAGTTTCCAGAAAAAAACATGACGATGATCATTATTGTGCTGTCCTTTTGCTACCTAAGAGAAATGGCAATTAAACACAGAGATTTTTCAAATTTATTGCCACGGATGACAAGCATTATTGTAAAATCGGGGAACCAGGCAACCCACTTGCTGCTGTTGGTAGGGGAGACAGGTTTTGGTGTCTGGGGACATTTTGTTTGCAGCCTCTGACCAAGATTTTGCAAAAATGAGTAGAATTCCTGGTGTTACTATGCAAATAGATATCTAATCAAATATCACAGAGTCATTTTACAGAGGTCAAGTTCATGTTGGGCTGAAGGACCATGTATTTGAAAGTTCTAGCGCTATTAGCCATTTGTCAGAGTTAAGAAATATTCTGAGTCGAGATGGAAAATGTAAAACCAGTACTACTTCTGTATACAGATGGTGGGCCTGATCATAGAGTTAATTTTATGAGTGTTAAAGCTTTTTTAATTTGTTTGTTAAAGCTTTAGATATTGATATGCTTGTGGATGTACGAACAGCTCCAAATGCCTCATGGCGAAATCCCTCAGAGCGCATAATGTATTGGATTTGCCTTTAAATTGTGTTGGTTTGATGAGAAGGGAAATGAATAATGAGTTTGAAAATTAGGTCATGTAACACCATGAATGATATTAGAGCAGCAGCAGAGAAACATGAGGGTTAACGTGAGGCAGTTGGTGACAGTATTGAACCGGTCAAAATTTTGTTTAGGGGTCTGTTTAGTAGATTACTAGTATCACTGCTAAACATTTTTCAGACTGCTACAAATGATGAAATTTCAAATCTGTGGCAGTTTATTCAAAATATTGATGCATCAATAGGTCCTGATGATCAGCATGCTAGTAGCCTCAAAGGTGAGGTTTCTCTAGATAATTTTTTACAACATTCTTGCATTTCGAGACATTATCTTTTGTATCAAGAAGTGTGGTGCAGCTGATTGCACTATTTGTTCTCCCCCCCCAGATCTCCACCAGAAGTATTCTCATCTTTACATCAGATACCTGACCCTATACCAGAGGGTGAACATTATAAGCCATTTTATGACTTATATGGTAGTAATCCCCACTGAAGCTCATAGGCCTTCTATAAAAAAAAAAAACCAACAAAAGTACCCATAGGTCAGCTTTTCAGTCCAAAGTGATTAAGTTCTCAGTGACGGCACAAACAGCAAACACAATTCTAACCACTGTTCATTGTACTTAGTGTGACAAACCAAGGGTTTTGTATTGCAAAACTCAATCTGAGAAGCAAATATTAATGAGATTTTTGCAGTTTTATGAATATACTTCTGGTGCCAGCATTCAAGATCCCATGAATAAGAATGCGCCAAGAGTAAGTTAAATTTTGGAGAAAGTGTTTGTGAGAGACCTGTCATGCAATGATGATGTAGAAACTCCATATTTCAGCTCAAAATCTTTTGTTGATGTATGTATTAAATGTAGAACTTACAGTAACTTGCAAAAAGACTAGGGTGTATACCCCATGTGTCAAACATGTAGACATGTTTAACCTTCAGTTAGAATAGAATGAGAAGAAGTGCATCCAGTTCACTCTCATCTAAAGTGAAAAAAGTAGATGTTCACATGTAAGTCACAAGCAGAGCATGTTCATGTTTGCAGCAGTTTAATACTTTATGCATTCCAATTGGTGCCAGATATGCCACTGTTAGTGCAATTATAAACGAGTCCATTTCCCCTTTTTGACAAATGTTTTCTTTTTATTCTTTTACACATTTTAAATTTTGTATTGTGCCAAGTATGCATGCAACATTTACATTTTTCACTTTTGTTTCAAAGTATTGGAAGGTAACCAATATATGATTGTGAATCTTTTAATGTTGACCAAATTTAATGTGTGAAAGAATATCAGAATACAGCTTTATAAATACTGACTTTGAACTATTAAAAGACATTGCCTCTCACTATGTCACTGTATGTGTGAATGTTCAAGTTTTATGTTATAAAGAACCTGTAATTGCTTGTTTTAGCAATGCCAGCCCATTTCCTGGGTATTGTTCTAAACCAGAACATCACTGTTTACTGTTTGAATGTTTATTTAATACACTTTTCATATAGGAAAATAAAAAGCTTAGAATTCAAAACCGAATTGATCTTTTTCTTATAATTTACATAATGATGCATCACTAAAAATATCAAAAAATGGCTTACACTCTAACTTAGGTTCATATCTTTTTATTCAGAAGTACGGTTATAAAAAGTATTAAAAATTTTGCATAAAATAAAATGCCTACCTTGTGCATAAGTTTTTGAAATAAAATAATAAAATAAAATACCAACCTTCTTTTCCACTTTTTAACATGGCTGATAAATAATTTGTGTCAAGTATTTTTATCATTTTTATTTACAAAAAAAATTGTGATTAAAGAATTTTAATCACATGGGAGATGTCATATAATAACCAATCACAGCCTGCCAAAGTCAGTATACCTCATTACTGAGCAGGGTAGACATAAGGCCGCTTACAACACATAAATGTTTCATAGTCTCCATACCTACATATAAAATAATTAAATAAATGTTATCCAAATTTATATCCAAAACACAATATTTATTATTTTTTAGCAAAAAATAATTTTAAAAAACATGTATATTTAACCAAAAAATATTGAAATATAAGTATTCAGATAAGATATGTTATATCAAAGAGAATAAAGGCTGTTACATATTGTACAGAAGTTTTCATGTATTATTAAAATTAAGCTTTGGACTGAAATATAATTTTAAAAAAAGTTTGTTTATAAATGGTACTGGTCTGTTATATTTAGTCCAAATATCTTGACAATATTGTAATTTTCTTACTGAAATGTGATTTTAGAAAAATATCTTGTGTTTTTTGTTAAAGATATTTTTGAAAAAACAAAGAAAAAGAATTAAATTATTTCCATATTTTTCAAACTATTTGTATAAAAATAAGAAAGTTAAGAGTTAAATTTAATTAGATTTATAATAATCATGCTTAGATATGCAAAATTATGTATTTTCAATCTAAAGTATCATCAATTTGAACAAAATTACAATGTTTTCAAGAAATAAGTAAAATTTCAGTATTGGCCGCGATGGGAAGGGGGGTTACATTAGAAGACAATAACAAGAGTAATTTGTACTTTTTATAAATACATGGGTTTAATACAAGAATGAAAGGCAATGCTGGAGATTTTTTGTATTATGAATTTACCACACCTACAGAATATGGTGTTATCATTAGAATAATAAACGTTGTATGAAATTGGGGTTTTTAGGTCAAGCTGGAAAACAAGTGCATGGTGTGTAATGTATTAGCCTATTCAAAATTTTTTCTTCTTTAGTAAACATAAAGTTCAAAATATCAGTAATTGAAATAAAACAAACATACCAGTCCTTGTCCATATCACAATCCAAAAAACAAAGTAAAAACTTTGCAAACTGGCAAAATATGTTATACACGTGAACTTCCATCAAGGAAGTGAGGCCGGGTGCTCCGGAAGGGTAAGCACCTCCTTTCTAGCTAGCCAGACCCATCACGTGCAAGTCAATTTTAAGAAAGAAAGGAAAAGAACTTTTGTAAGTCAAATATATCCAGTATAAGTTTTGATATATTGTTACTACTTATCAACAATATTGTGATGACGGCCATAAATCTTTTTAATCGCCCTGATAAGCCTAGGTTTGCAATATCCTTGTGTCAACAATTTAATTGTAAGCAATTTGCTTCGTTGCAGAAAGTCCCCATAGTGGGAACAAGCTCTATCGTACCGTATTGACTGTAAAACATTTACACCATACACAGGAGAAGCAGGGATATTACTGCAAAGAAACGGAAAGTTGACAATAGAAAAATTGAAGTTATCACGTTTGTCGTATAGCTTCAGATGTAACCTTTCGTGGGTGTCATAATTGAGGTAAAAGTCCAAATATAAAGCAGAACACGGAGAATCTGTCGTGTCTTTTATTTCAAGCTTACTTGGATAGATGACATTCACATATTCTCCAAATTTGTGTTTATTTAGAGATAGAACGTCATCTATATATCTCTATGTATAGTTGAATGATTTAGCGACAGTCTTTTCTCCAGTTTTGACAAGGTTCTGTAAAAATTCTGATTCATATGAAGAAAGAAACAAAAAAGCAAGCAAAGGTGCAAAGTTTGTGCCCATTGGTATTCCGATTGTTTGTTGAAAGATAATATTCCCAAACACAACAAATATGTTCTCTATCAAAAACTCTAACATTTTGTTGATGGTATCTTCAGAATATTTTTGTTTACAGTTTGTATGGTGTTTTACAAAATAACCAAAATCCCTGTTGAGCACTAGATATTTATATCTTGGTTTACCGTTCACCTTTGTTCACCAAGAAGCTGGTGGAGTTCTTGAATAAGACATTCAGGGGACAACAGCCAAGTCACCATCATGTAAATGCTACCTTAAACTTGATATGTCCCAGGAGGTGTAGTGGAGAGTAGGGTAGAAAAAGGCAGTAAATTGTGCCAGTTGTACTTACAAATAAAAACTATTTAAATTATATGAGGAATTTCCCGCAATTAATAAAGGACAAAAGATCGCCACTTGTAATTTGGGTTTACAAATAGGACTATTTTAATCGCCAATTAGTTCGACAACAATCATACACATATTTATGTTTGCTGACATTAAGTCACAGCAGACTTAAACATTGTTCGAATTTTGTAAATAAACTTAACTGTTAAGTGAACACTGAAAACATGGATGGAATTATTGAACAATTAGTGTCCATAAACACACTGTGGGGTTTTTCAGTCATGAAATTGACATTGAAATGGACTGTGCTTACAACATCCATTATATTCTGAGAGTGGCAATAATCCCAAGCAACCTGCCACACAAATAACTTGTTTACAAGCTGAACATTTGACACCATATAAGTATATCATAATCACTTATTATTAAAAGTAAGTTGTGTAAACCACATTCAAATCATTAAGGATATGTTGCTAATTGTGTACATCTTCAAGGTTATTGTTCTACTTACATTCCTATGTCTCAATCTTCCGGCGCAGAACATGATTTGGCCTATGAGAGCATAAGTGAATTACAAAAGAAAGGTTTTGAGGTCAGAAATATAACAACTGATGCAGATTTAGGTGCATACAATGCTGCACTCAAACTTTACAGGGAAGATAAACTGCGAAGAAGGTCTAATCGCAGCATTAACAACATACACTTTGCTCGGAATCAGAGAAAAAATAAGAACAGATCTAATGCTGTTCCAGATATGATGCCGAGCAGCACTTAATTTGGTAGAGACAAACTCCGGGCCAGATTAACACGACCTGTGCAAACGCTGTCAAGCAGAATTCACATCCGCTCTCAAAGCCTTTGCTGGTAACAAATATTTATTCCATCGACAATGTCTCGCATTGTCGATGCAATAAATTTATGTTACTTAGTTGACCACACACTGTGTACAGTTAATTAATATGTTTTCAGAAATGTAGACTGTAACTGGCTGTAAAAAGTGCATATCTTCAAAATAGACAGGACTCCAAAGAAATCCACTGAACTAAGAAATTGGATAGAGTATCCACTTGGTGGGAAAGCTCTAGAAACAATCAAATTTGGTAAAACCACTAAAAAGTTGAGGCTACTAATAGGTCACTGAGATGAAGCTTACCTAGAAATGTAATTTTTTCTAAAACTTCTCAGGTCGAGCTCACAGTGCTGTAAACAGTGTCAATAATGGACCTTTTCAGAGTTTATATCTTCTTTAGGCTGCTAAATGCCTTATTGTACAAGGCAGTAAGGTGCAGATCAACCTGTCAAAAAAACAAAATCAAAAACCAATCTCAAAACAATGAAAATTTTAAGCAGATGAGCCAAGCAAAGCGTAAAAAATTATATCAATTGTATGAAAACATGCAGCGGATGTGACATAAGAAAGATGTTGACATGCCACAACTCAAGATCTCGAAACCAAATGACGCATCACTGCGAACAAAAATCAAGAAATAATCTGATCATTCTTATCAAAACTGATATATTAACCTTTTTCAAACTTTTTTAAAATATACATAATTGATAATGGGTGCCAACACATAGCCTTTCAAGTTGCAGTGCTTCCTTTCCTTTTTATTGTGTTTGGTCTCTAACACTAGATGAGGGGGTCTATGCATAGTCTGTTTTGACACAGGTGGGACACATGTAACACCTGGTCAAATGCATCATAGTGAGGTGCAATTTGCTTATGAAAACACATCCAGTCTAGCCTGTATACTTCCTCATGCTTCCTGGTAAGAAAAGTGCTTATAGGCCAGGTAACTCTTATTTGACCATAGCAAGATGCAAACCGAGGACCCCCCCCCCTTCACAACCTTACAAACCATGTGATTTGGTAAAAAAAGGGAATTCTACTCTAATTTAGCTTGATATTTAGCAAAGAATGCATCAATTATTTTAAAAATGTAAACATTTCAAACCTGGAGCACGTGCCATTTTAGCAACATAACATTTTTAACTTTACTATGGGTACGAACCCTACAAAAAATCCCCATTGGCCGGGTGCTGGTTTTTTTAACTTCATGATATTCGTTGAGCACCCTGCATCATGCATGATTAACTGCAACCTTGTAGAAGTAAAATCCATACCGGTACATCCCAGCATGACCATGGGATTTTTGAGCTTTCACAAGATGTAAACAGATGGGGTCAGTTCTGCACTGAAAATCGTGGCAATTTAATTATAAACAGTTATGATCTAATAGAATCCAAAAAATATTTATAAATAATTTTTGGCAAGAACTTTTTTCATTTTTATTTACCAAATTATTCTTATTTTTGATTAAAGAATTTTATCACATGGGAAATGACATATAATAACCAATCACAGCCTGTCAAAGTCAGTTTACCTCATTACTGAGCAGGGTAGACACAAAACCGCTTTATAGTCTTCATACCAGTATGTTTATTCTATTTGGGTTGGGCGCCATTTTGTTGTTCAACCATGCTAGTTTTGGTGGCTGTCTGTGTGCATAGAATTTGTTCCGATGGGAAGTAACAAGTTCTTATGAAGTGTACACTATAATTTATATTCCATATTCTGTAATACGTAAACAGAAAGACCAGAATTTGGTTGTTGTTTCACGATACATGGCTCCTCTCTCCATTTATAGGTTTATGTTATCCACTAAAAGATACAACTTAACTGTTGCATGAAATAGTTTGATTGTAAAATCAAAAAGTAAAGAAAGGGAAAAGTTTTATGGTGATTGACTAACTAAATCTTAGTACTGATTCACCTGCAGGACCAATCTTTAAACCAAGGCGAGAAAAATGACAGTGCCATGTGATAACGAACATGTAAGTATGTTAAAGCATTTTATATAGCATTTTTCGGTTACAATTTAAGAACTAAACTCATATTGTTAAATGAAATTCGACCACATGGTTAATAAAATAGATGACAATATTACTAAATAAGATATTTAAATGACGTTATTTACATCTTTTGCTTCAACCGTGTTGATTTGAGTCTACAAACGTTTTCTTTTCAAAAAATTCAAAATTAATTTATTTTGTGTATTGATAAGATAATTAATCCATCAAAAGTTTAATAAGTAAATGATAGTATTGAATATCTATGAAAAAACACAACACCAAACGGCCATTTTGAAATGGTATTTTGATCATGTTTGACTTCCTAAACAACGTGATAAACAACATGGCCATAATTCCGTGATGGCAACTTCTTCGTTACTAAAAAAGGTTACTGAAGTAAACCATGTTTTTTTATTTAGAAACATTCTAATATAAACAATATTATTATAATCTTTTTCAATTAATCGTGGACAATGAGAATTTATCTCAGTCAAAATTTAGTATATATATAAATATATATATATATATATATATATATATATATATATATATATATATATATACAATTGCTGATTTTTATCTTATATAAACTGTTTGACACGAAAAATGTTTACATTTCAGTAAAATAGCTTCACCTGTCAACCTTTCGTCAAGTCGCGCAAGAATACATATCAAATGAAAAGTCAATTCGGGAGTTCCTCTTTCATTTTCCATAACAAATTTATTTTAGCAACGTTGATAAAAATTTAAAAAATCCCGGATTTTAACGTTGAAAATGCGATATTATGAAAGAGTTATTAATAAAAAACAATTATAAGTTTGAACAAAACCTTGCTTATGAAGTGTCTGCACTGCTTTTTGGTTGGTTAATGTGTGACGTCAAAGTGGGCGGAGCTTAACGCTCTGAATGAATGAATGGTGCTTTTCCGTTTACTGAAAAAACCAGCGAATAAAAATGAAAAACAGTATTTTGTAATACTAGAATAATTGACCTTGTTTAAATTCTTAGTAGTAATGTCAAACATAAATATTGTAAGTATAAGAAATAACTTTCAATTTGTTGTGGTTTACTGGGCATAAACAAGATTTTGGAATTGCCACTTCCAAAATCTTGTTTATACCCAGTAAACAAGTAAACAACAACTAATTGAAAGATATATGATATAGATATATATATATATATATATATATATATATATATATATATATATATATATATATATATATATTTGTCTTTTAATAAAAACACTACGACCAAATAAATTTTCAATCAAATCAAAATTCTTTTTTAAACAATCATTTTAGGTAAGATTTATTTCCTTTTCAAAATCGATCAAAAATATTCAAATTTTTAATTTTTTTATATTCACGGAGTGGCAATAAGAAACAAATATTTGAAAACTCACCCCAGTTTTTGAATTATTAGACCAAAATATTTCGTGTATTTAGTCATGACGTAATACGTAATATTTCCAAACTTTCATTATATATATAAGTTTATTTATTAGTTGTTCTCAATTAACAAACACAGCGTAAAATTTTCACAAATATTCAATATTATATTTATAATTTTTTTTAGTTTTTCCATAAACAATGATAATAGTCAAAATTTAGTTTATATACTTATAACACTAATTTTTGTTGTAACTGTTGAATCAAATCAATATATCGGTTATAAACATCCAATTATTAAAATTATTTAAGGTGGGGGTCATTTTCTTTTCCAGAAATCATCCGAACAATATGTTTCCATTTTTTATATTTTATCTTTATATTCTCCAAGTGGCATTAGAAATAAATATTTGAAAACACACTTTAATTACCTAAATTAACAGTCTAAATTATTTCTATTATTTAAACATAAGTAAATTTGCAATATAACTAAGATAACACTATTTGAAAAATAAATACTATTTCCCAGCTCCGAAATAATATTGTTTATGTACAAGACGTCGTCGTTATTATTATTACGATTATATATATATATATATATATATATATATATATATATATATATATATATATATATATATATATATATATATATATATATATATATATAGATAGATATATATGTTTTTATAAATTTGTTTTTTTTAAGTTAAAATTTGTATTGTTCTTAAATATATAAATATATATTAAATATACCTGCTAAATTTTGATGCCAGGTGCGCACGGTCAAACTAATTTACAGAGGTCATGATATGCCTAATCACATGTTAAACTTTGCTTTAATCTTATAAATAGATTTTTATTATAGATATGAATTAGACAGAAAAAGGTTAGTTTTTTCAAAGATCGTTGTCAAGATTGTAAATAATAAAATATACATGAAATATACAATATATTCATGTTACATGCAAATTTCGAAAACCGTATATAATGTTTGAAATTTAAGATGGGTATATATTGTTTAGTTTTTTTTAAATCAGATTTAAAAAAAGTATCAATAATTACTATATGACTATCTAAAAGTAATGGCAGCTAGCTTGTATTTCCGACGGTTTTAACGAAATTATTTTTAAACTACCCAGATCGATGAGCTCTCTTACCATTTTTTCCGAACAATAACAGATGAGACCTTTTCAAATTTCCAAAATATCAGTTTCATATATCACCTTTTCAATCTAGAAAAAAAAACGAGTCAACGACAATTTAAAATATCTGTTATAAATACAAAAAACGGATATATCTACTTTTAAGGAAATTTAACCAAAATCTGTCTTTATGAATAATAAATTGATAAATAAATTCATCAAAATTGATTTATGAAACACTAAAATAAGAAATAAAAAATAAAAAAATTGAAACTTGTGCGTTGTCAGTAAAGAGTTCTTTCGTAACAGTTTTATACATAAAATTATAAAAATTTAATAACAAATTATTGCCGTTTTTGAAATTGTCTAACCAATTTATATTTATATGTTCATATTCTTGGATTGGCACTAAGAAAAAGAATGCAAGTATTAAAAACTCACCTCACAATACGTAAATTAACAATCCAAAACTTTTTCTAATATTCAACCATAGCTACATGCGTAATATTACCAAACGTTCTCTTTTTAATAATTGATTAGCTCTAATTAGCTCTAATCAAGAGCTTCAACAAACGTCACAATCATTCTAGATCTATGCGTAAGTGAATTTAAATATTCTACATAGATAATCATGTATCAGAACCTGAATTTGGACGTATTCCAAGTTAAGTTTGGATGACTCACGACGTGTGTGTGTGTGTGTGTGTGTGTGTGTGTGTGTGTGTGTGTGTGTGTGTGATGACGATTAAAAGTCAAGCGGACAAGATATCATGTACAGCGCTCTATTACACTATATGAATGACTTCGGAATTCCAATTCAACAAGAAACACAATACGGTTATCGTTCAGAATTATGCATCAACTCCATCTAAAAAAGATTACATTACTGTGTAAGGAATTATAGTCAACTAGATTTAACACCTGTGACTCGATTAAAAGAACTTACAAATCTAGTGTGAATGAAAAATACAAACAATCAATGCAATATGGCGACTAGTTCTATATCTTTAGGAATTATGAAATCTATTTAAAAAAAAACAATGGTTTCTTGATTACCGGAAAGATATCTTAAAAATAAATAATACAATTTCATTAAAAATTTGTAAATACAATGTTTTATTTATATTTTGTATTGAAATTCAAAAAATGTTTTTAAAATGCAGTCTGTTTTAAAAAATCACACTTTGTTTTTATATCAAATATATCAAATTCAAAGTTGTAACATTCAAAGGTTTGTCATACTTAATTGCTGATAGAAACATATTATTGACACAGAGGTTAACCTATCTTACGAAAAAAACACAATTGCATATATAACGAATTTGTGAAGAATATGCTTTCAACAGTCAATGAAAAAAATATAATTTACCAAATTCATAGACAGCATGTTTGCCTCTGTCTCATCAAATTTTCTTGAAAATTTTTTGTGAAACAACTTTTAGCAATTGCCATTTTCAACATTGACTTATCATTAATACCCACATTACAACAAATTGTTGAATGGTTTTAACTTTCACATCCAATTTTTTGGACGGGCTTGCTAAAGGCAAGCTCGAGTATCGTCGTTATTATTAAGATGTTTCTATTCTTATAATTTTTTCTTATTTTGTCCTTTCGATTTCTCTATTAAATAATTGATTAGCTCTAATCAATAGCCTCAACAAATGCCACAATCATTCTATGCTCACGTGAATTTAAATACTCTATATAGATTATAATATATCGGAAGCTAAACTACGATGTATTCAAAATTAAGTTTGGACGACTCAAAACCTGTGTGTGTGTCTATGTGTGTGTGTGTGTGTGTGTGTGTGTTTTATCTTATTTTTTATTGAAAGTTTTAGCTGTCATTAATTTAAAACGCTAACACCGGACAAAGTTTTTTTTTATTTTTCATAAATAAAAACAATAGTTCTAAAACTGTTATACTGTCTTAATCTCAGCTGGTCTTCGTCATTTAAGATGAATTTTTTTAAAAATGTCACCTTATCTGAATAAAAATTAATAATTGCAACATATTTTAGTATTGACATTTTCAGCGTTTTTGGATCGGTTTTAAAGCGAACGTTTTTAAAAATGCATTTTTACCTAATTGTCTGTTTCTTTTATTAATTCAAATGGTTTTGTGTTTTCTGGGTTAAAACAAAACCATTAAATTCGGTGGCATTAAAATCTGTCCACAATTCCCAGAATCAAACAGAGAAAATAGAAAGCAGGCCTTCGGTTTACATAAAAAATATGAAGAAGAAAATGCTGAAACTAGTAGGTGAAAAATTAGTTTTCAAAACAATCTGGAAATCAATATAGAGAGAAAAAATAAGCCTTCCTAAAGCTAACATGGTATTGACTAGCAAAACAGAAACTAATTACAAGGTATACCATTTCGATTTAATAAGCGACGGTGAAAAGTTTCAAGCTCATGCTGTCGAAGTATCGAGCATCAAAGAAGCGAGGGAAGCGTCTTTACAGATCTTAAAGGAGCCCGAAATCGCAAAGGCAAATCATAACGTACTCGCGTGTGTTTATCTGAACAAAAATGGTGAACTGAAGGATTCCATGGATGACGACAACGATCACTTTAAAAACTGTAGCATTAATGTCATGAAAAAAGTGTTTGTTGTCTAATTGACAGTGGTATGAGCAGTTTTAATAATATGATTTATATACAGGAGTACTTATAATAAAAAACGGCAATTATTCAGCATATAAACACTATAACGTTTAACTCAACGTATCAACGGTGTTGTAGGTGCAAAATATAACACGCAAGCTGCGTCATGCCTATATTTCATTGGAGTCCATGCTCATTAAACACAGAATACAAACGCACACGCTTCAAGGTGAATTACTTCCCTTTAATAAATTTTAAATGAAAATTTATATAAAAAATATATAAACTTTCATAGAGTCAATGCGTTGTAACTTATTTTATATATATTTATTTTTTCTGCTATTTTGTGTTAAAAAGTCGTAATATTTTTATGATATATAGCAAATAGAACAAATATTCATAGAGCAGTAGATAAAACCCCTAGCTACTGATTACACATTAAAGTATAATTGCAAAATATTATCATATCAAAACAATAATTTTTCAATACATCGTAACGTTGAAACCTACAACACTCCGTCATATGTATAAATATTATATATGAATATGTTTGAATGTTCATTTATTTTTTCTTAGTATGTAAAAATCGGTACGCATAGTTATTCTTACATAGATCGTGCGCGACCTGATGGCAGATGTTTTATATACACTGACGGGTTTAAATCATGCATACTGGTAGTCGGGGAGTATCGAAGTAAGAATACATGTATGTGTAAATAATTCGTAAATTATTGCCATCAGATCGTAAACGACCTATACCTTTCATTGATTTGTTTGGTTTGTTTTAAAGTATGTTTCTGTTTGTATAAAATAAAAGTAAGCATAATCATTTGTACATAGGTCGTTCGTGATCTAATGGTAGATGTTTAATACACACGAGCAAAATCAAATCATTTATACAGGTAATCGGGGAGTATCGTCGCAAGTGGTGTATGTAATCACGCTGCCTTACTCCTTATTCGTCACAGATGTGGATTTACCGTATATTCTTGCAATCAGTTCTTACACGACTTATTACTTACTTTTATTTGATATTGTGAATCGTACACGCTGTTATGGCAGAACATTGACTGATGAATGTGTGTTAAATATGCAAATAGATTAAATATTTCAACCAATTGGTTAATTCAAAGGGATTTTCTATTACACATTAATGTGACATAATATTTTCTGTCTTTATAGTATGACATATACATATACGAAGTATAGCCATAAGTAATTAATTACAATAACACGACTTTTTGGCCTATCTTTTAAAAACAATTTTTAAAATAAAATTTCACTGCCATTAATTCGTGTACGAACTGCAATGTAAATACTATGTATACGGACATGCATATATATATATATGCGTGTGTGTGTATATGTATATGTATATATAATATATATATATGTTTATATATTGTTTATATGGTGTGTAATTCATGTATATAAATAAGTGTGTTTGTATGCTTATGTGTATATGTATGTATAAGAGTGTATATAGATACGAACGTTAGGATTATGATTGCTGTTGCGTATTATAATTTACATGTATCTTTAGACATACACATGAATTCTTTACGTTGATAATATAATATACATATTTACATGCAAAAAGAAAATGACGACAACCCAGTTTTTTACAACAAATAGATAACTTTTTGAATAATTCAAACAGTAAAGTAAAAATTATTTGCGGGGATTACAACTTAGTGCAAGATTTTAATTTAGATACAAGTGGATATAAAAATTCAAACAATCCGAAAGCCAGAGATAAAGTTTTACAAATTAAAAAAACACATGGCTTAATAGACCCTTTTCGTACTCTCAACCCAAAGTTAAAACGTTACACCTGGCGCAGAAAAAAAACCCAGTTAAACAATCACGGCTAGATTTCTTTTTACTAAGCGAAGGCTTTCTACCGCAAGTTCATAGTGTTCTGACAGAACCTGGGTATAGATAGGATCATTCTATGCTTATTTTGAAATTTAAATAAAATCAAAGGCAGGGGATTATGGAAATTTAACTCTAGCTTATTAAATGACCCAGAGTATGTAAAACAAATTAAAAAATGTATACTTAAAGTAAAACAACAATACGCGCTCCCTGAATATAATGTAGAAAATATTGATGAAATTAAAAATGAAGAATTAATGTTTAGAATAACCGATCAACTTTTCTTAGAAATGCTTTTAATGGAAATAAGGGGTGAATCAATTTCATATGCATCATATGCTAATAAACAAAGACTAGGGAAAGAAAAAGAACTTTTCGAAAATATTCATATTTTAGAATCAAAATCCTATTTAACAGATAATGAAATTGCAAGTTTAGAATTAAATAAAAATGAACTTGAATTAATAAGAAAAACAAAATTAAAAGGCAATATGGTAAGTTCAAGAATTCAATTTATTGAAGAAGGAGAGGAACCATCAAAGTACTTTTGTAACTTGGAAAATAAAAATTTCAATTTAAAAACTATAAATAAAATAAAACTAATGACAATAAAGAAATAACAAAACAGTTCAAGATTTTGAATGAAATTAAACAATTTTATGAAAAATTATATACTGAAGTCCCAAACGAGGAACACAACTTAAAAGAATTATTTCATAATATTAACATTAATTAATTGGATTTTAATAAACAAAATAGTATTGAAGGTGAAATACAACATCATGAAGTTCTAAAGGTCTTGAAAAAATTAAAAATAACAAAAGCCCTGGTTCAGACGGTTATACTGCGGAATTCTTTAAATTGTTTTGGAAGGACATCGGAAATTTTGTTGTCAGATCTGTAAATGAAGCTTATCATTCTTGGGAATTGTCAGTTACTCAAAAATTGGGAATTATTACTTGTCTTCCTAAGGGCAATAAATCAAGAGAATTTTTACAAAACTGGCGTCCTATCTCTTTACTAAATGTTACATACAAATTAGCTTCTGGATGTATAGCCGAACGATTGAAAACAATTTTAGATAAGCTTATATCAGATGACCAAACCGGGTTTCTAAAAGGAAGATATATAGGGGAAAATATTAGACTTATTTATGATATTATGGAACATACTGAACAAAAACACATACCAGGCATGCTATTTTTTATTGACTTTCAAAAAGCTTACGATACTGTGTCATGGAAATTTTTACATGGTGTATTAGATTTTTTTAATTTCGGCCCATCAATAAAACAATGGATTAAAGTCTTTTATACGAACATCAAATCATAGGTAGTACAGAATAACTTTTTATCAGCTCCATTTAAAATCAACAGAGGAGTAAGACAGGGTGACCCCATCTCTAGCTACTTATTTTTATTATGTGCTAAAATACTAGGGATTTTAATATGAGAAAATATAGAAAAAAAGGAATAAAAATAAATGATGTTGAACATAAAATATCACAGTTTGCTGATGATACTAACTTTTATCCTTGACGGTTCGAAAAATTCTTATGACGAAGCAATAAAAACGCTTGATTTTTTTTGCTGTTATTTCCGGTCTTTCTATAAATATTTCGAAAGGTAAAAGTATTTGGATCGGAAGCAGAAAGTATTGTGGCGAAACTTTTAACCATAGATTGAAAAATACAATTGACGATAAATTTACACTTTTGGGAATACTTTTTAGTGTAGTTTTAGATGATATAGTTAAAATTAATTATAACAAAAAAATAAGTGAAATAAAAAATATTCTTAAAGCATGGGAAATGAGATCGTTAACATTCATTGGAAAAATCACAGTTACAAAGAGTTTGATTATATCTAAACTCAATTATCTTTTTATCACTTTACCAAACGCGACGAATAAAATCATTGTAGAGTTAAAAACAATATTATTTAATTTTTTGTGGGGTGAAAAATGTGATAGAATAGCCAGAGATACCATAATACGAAGTTATTGGAATGGGGTTTTAAAAATGATAGATCTGGACGCCTTTATAAATGCTTTAAAATTAACTTGGATAAGACGAATCTTAAAACGAAACTTGAAATTCATAAATATAATGAAATGTTATGATATTTATAAAATTGCTTTTGGGGGATCTGACTATCACAAGGACAACCACGGATATAAAAACCGATTTTGGACAGATGTATATTATGATTTAAATCAATTAAATAAAAAAGAAAAGCCAAAAACATGGTCGCATCTTTTCACAAGCTGTATTTGGAATAATCCGTTTTTTAAAAATAGGAAACAAGTCATATCAATTTGATAGGTGGATTGTAAAAAAAGTATTTTTCGTTTCAGAACTACTAAAACAAATCTAATATTCTTTTCATATGAGGAATTTATAAGAATATTTGATTTTAAAACCTACTTTCTGGAATATAACATTGTTTTGGAATCTATTAAAGATGCTTTATCAGAGCTAAAAATACTTAAATCATTAGATTTTCAACCAGCCCCATTTATACCATTTCAGTTACAGACAATTTTAAAATCGCAAAAAAGGTGCAAAAGATATTTATCCTTAATTGACAATAGAAATACGATAAGTGAAAGCAAATGGACGAATACATTCAACTTAGAATCAAAAGAAATAAGAAATATTTATTACCTTCCTTTTAACATAACACGTAATACATCTCTCCAATGGTTTCATTATAGAATTAACAAAAAATATTGGGAGTTAATTCATTTTTAAAGAAAATCGGTAAAACAAATGACAAATGCTCTTTTAGTAAGAGAGAACCCGAAACTATTTCTCATCTTTTTTTGTGAGTGTAGACTAGTAGTCGATCTATGGAATTGTCTCAAAGATTTCATCAATATCAATGTAAGTGAACCGTTTGGAATGAACGTAAAAATTGCTTTATTTAGAATTCCGAACATTATTCAAAAAAATAAACCTTTAAATTTCATAATATTAATAACTAGATTTTACATTTATCAGGCAAAATTGAATAACAAGAAACTCAATTTATGTAGTCTCAAAGCCTATATAAGATACAATTTGCTTTTAGAAAAAGACATAATGTTAAAAAATAAAAAACATTAACTTTTTTAGGAAATACTAGCTGAAATTTACGAAAAAATTTTTCTTTATTATCAATAACTCTCTGTCTTATACTTAGTGTGTCTTTAGTAAGTCTTTATTAGTATATACACAACTTTAAGTGTAGTATTTAAGTAATGGTAATTATGTAATTAAAGTACATGTATTAGTTACTACATAAAGTTTGGTGATTGTAATTGTATTTGTATGTATTTATGTCACAAAATAAAAACATTATAAAAAAAAATTCGGTGGACTTCATCAAGTCTACAACCCACGAAAGTTGGTGGTGAGACTTTTTGTTTTTGTCTTCTTTTCATACTTTATTTGTTGTTAGGTTTTGTTTTACTATTGCAGTATGCGAATTCTTTTAGCTACAAACTACTACAACTACATTCGTTTCTCAAAAAACATGTATTAGCAGATTGTTTAGCTTGTTTCTCATACTACAAAAACACTTAATATATTTATCATTGTCTTTCTAGGTTGATGACGATTCAAGGTCAAGCGGACAAGATATCATGTACAGCGCTTTATTACACTATATGAATGACTTCGGAATTCCAATTCAACAAGAAACACAATACGGTTATCGTTCAGAATTATGCATCAACATCATCCAAAGCAGATTATATTACATCAACTTTGTAAGGAATTATAGTCAACTAGATTTAACACCTGTGTTTCGATTAAAAGAACTTACAAATCTAGTGTGAATGAAAAATACAAACAATCAATGCAATATGGCGACTAGTTCTATATCTTTAGGAATTATGAAATCTAAATAAAAAACTATTTTTGTGGATTACCGGAAAGATGTCTGTAAAATCAATATTACAATTTCATTTAAAATTTGTAAATACACTATTTTATATATAATTTATATTAAAATTCAAAGAATGTTTTTTTAAATGCAGTCTGTTTTAGAAAATCACACTTTGTTTTTATATCAAATATATCGAATTAAAAGTTGTAACTTTCAAAGGTTTGCTATACTTAATTTTGATAGAAACATATTATTGACATAGAGGTCAACTTACCTTAAGAAAAAAACACAATAGCATATATCACGAATTTGTGAGAGAATATGCTTTCAACAGTCACTGAAAAAATATAATTTACCTGATCCATAGGCAGCATATATTTGCTTCTGTCTCATCAAATTTTCTTGAAAATTATTTATTTAACAAATTGTAGAAATTGCCATTTCTAAGATTGACTTATCATAAATACCAACATTACAACAAATTGTTTAATGGTTTTAACTTTCACATCCAATTTTTTGGACGGGATTTCTAAAAGCAAGCTCGTGTATAGTCGTTATTATTAAAATGTTTCAATTCTTTTTTTTTATCAATTTTTCTTATTTTGTCCTTTCAATTTCTCTATTAAATAATTGTATTTTGTCCTTTCGAAATTCTATTAAATAATTGACTAGCTCTAATCAAAAGCTCTAATCAATAGCCTCAACAAATGTCACAATCATTCTATGCTCACGTGAATTTAAATACTCTATATAGATAATAGTATATCGGATTCTAAACTTCGACGTATTCAAAGTTAAGTTTGGACGACTCACGACGCGTGTGTGTGTGTGTTTGTGTGTGTGTGTGTGTGTGTGTGTGTGTGTGTGTGTGTGTGTGTGTGTGTGTGTGTGTGTGTGTGTGTGTGCGTGTGTGTGTGTGTGAATATGTGAGTTTGTGTATGTGTGTGTATGTGTGTTTGTGTATGTGTGTGTGTTTATGTGTGTGTGTGTGTGTGTGTGTGTCTGTTATCTAATTTTGTATTGAAAGTTATAGCTGTCATTTATTTGAAACGCTAAAACCGGACAAAGTTGCTTTTATAATTTTCATAAATAATAGTAATAAAATCTTTTCTTACATACTCTTCGACTTGTCTTAATCTCAGCTGGTCTTCGTCATTTAAGATCAACTTTTTAAAAAATGTCACCTTATCTGAATAAAAATTAATAATTGCAACATATTTTGTAATTGACATTTTCAGCATTTTTGGATCGTTTATAAAGCAAACGTTTTTAAAATGCATTTTTACCTAATTGTCTTGTTTTTCTGTTTCTTTTAATAATTCAAATGGTTTTGTGTTCATGCTTGCCTCCGCTTTGTGCCAAGAATGTTTTTCATTAACACATGTGAAAAATAAAGAAATATCTTATTTAAGCTACTGGGTTCCAAAAAAAAAAAAAACATTTAATTCGGTGATCTTTATTAAGGCACACAAGTGAGACTGTGTTTTTTTCTTGTTTTCATACTCTTTTTGTTGTTAATTATCGTTTTACTATTGCAATATAGGAATCCTTCCATCTACAAACTACTACAACTACACTCGTATCTCAATAAACATGTATTAGCAGGTTAATAATCTTGTTTCTGATAATACAAAAACACAATTAATAAATTGATCATTCTCTTTTTAGGTTGATGAAGATTCCAGGTCAAGCGGACACGATATCATGTACAGCGCTCTATTACCCTATATGAATGACTTCGGAATTCCAATTCAACAAGAAAAACAATACGGCTATCTTTCAGAATTATGCATTAACTCCATCCAAAGCCGATTATATTACATCAACTGTGTATGAAATTATAGTTAACTAGATTTAACACCTGTGATTCCATTAAAAGAACTTAAAAATCTAGTGTCAAGAAATGAATAAAAAAAAACAAAGTATCAATGCAATATGGCGACTAGTTCTATATCTTTGGGAATTATGAAATGTAAATTTAAACAATTTTTGTGGATTACCGGAAAGATATCTTTGAAAAATAAATTTAACAATTTCATTAAAATTTGTAAATACACTGTTTTATTTATATTTTGTATTAAAATTCAAAGGATGTTTTTTTAAATGCAGCCTGTTTTAAAAAATCACACTTTTTTATATCAAAACTGTCAAATTCAAAGTTATGACATTCAAAGGTTTGCTATACTTAATTGCTGATTAAACATGTTATTGACACAGAGGTCAACCTGTCTTAAGGAAAAAACACAATAGCATATATCATGAATTTGTGAAGAATATGCTTTCAACATTCACTCAAAATATGAAATTTACCTAATCCATAAACAGCATATGTTTTATTCTGTCTCATCAAATTTTCTTGAAAATTATATGTGTAACAAATTGTAGCAGTTGCCATTTTCAACATTGACTTATCATAAATACCAACATTAAAACAAATTGTTTAATGGTTTTAACTTTCACATCCAATGTTTTGGACCGGCTGTCTAAAGGTAAGCTCGTGTATGGTCTTATAATTAAGATGTTTCTATTTTTATAATTTTTTCTTATTTGGTCCTTTCGATTTCTGTATTAAATAATTGATTAGCTTTAATACTTTCCGAGGGTATCGAAATTTATTTAAACTAAGGTCTGTTCCCTCATGCAAAACATTCCTTAGCTGGATATGGCTTCACATATTTTTTGGAACTTTAGATTCATTAATTTTCAAATGTAAGGCGAAGTTGTTTTTAATCTTTCAAACTTTTTGGCCCCTAGTATCACTAATGTGGAATGATTTTCTGAAATGTGCACATCTGGCACATCAAAATTAAGAATGTATAAATGTTATATATCTTATCAATAGCCTCATAAATACCAACATTACAACATATTGTTTAATGGTTTTAACTTTCACATCCAATGTTTTAGACAGGCTATCTAAAGGCAAGCTCGTGTATGATCGTTATTATTAAGATGTTTCTATTTTTATAATTCTTTTCTTATTTTGTCCTTTCGATTTTTATATTAAATAATTGATCAGCTCTTATACTCCCCGAGGGTATCCATAACTCAGTCGGCAGTACTTTGTGCTGTCAGAAAATATACCATTTAGCAAAATTTTCAGTCATCTTCAATTTCGACATTTATTTAAAACTAAGGTCTGTTCCCTCATGCAAAACATTCCTTAACTGGATTTTGATTCACATATTTTTTGGAACTTTAGATTCATTAATTTCAACTTTTGGACCCTACTGTCACTAATGAGGAATGATTTTCTGAAATGTTCACATCTGGCACAGCAAAATTTAGAATGTATTTGTTATATATCTAATCAATAGCATCAAGAAATGTCACAATCATTCTATGTTCACGTGAATTTAAATATTCTACATAGATAAATATATATTGGAACCTGAACTTGGACGATTTTTCTATGAACACGGTTTAATAGATTCAATATATATATATTAAACCGATTTATTTTAGTGATTCTAATAGCGTAACATTAATAAAGGGAAGTAACTGTTGCTTGTAGTTGTATGTAAAAATGTAATGAACATGCGCACTGTCTTTATTCTGAGATTGTGTTTTCAAAGTTTAATACAGTGTAAACGAATTTGTCTGTAAATAGTTTGTTTGTATATAAATCAAATAGTTTGTTTGATAATCAAATATATGATTATATTATTGTGGGTAGGACATCTTTAATTTAAAAGCTTATTTACCTGTGATTACCTGTTAAAGTGTGTATAAAATTGCAATCATGCCACCAAAAAGAAAGCCTTTAAAGAAAGCAGATGGAATACCAAAGAAAAAACGGAAGACAAATGCAACTGAACCAAGGGACGCTGTAATGACTCGGCAGGGTAATGGTAATAACAATATTTCGTTAGAAAATATTTGGGGGATTGATAACAACACTTCTAGTATTGATGATGTTGTTAAACAGCGTACTTCTCCGGGAGAAGTCAGTGCCATTTTACAAGCACCACGTGCTAGTACCTCAGCAATGCCTGACGTTGTTTGGTGTGCAGATGAGATATTACTGCACATATCCCGAATAAGTTACGAGAGAAAATTTGGGGGCACCAATATGTAAATGTAGCATTGCTGTTAAAAGGGCAGTGCTGAACTTACAGATTTTTATACTGCCAGTTATCTTGTACTGAATGAGTCTGGCTGTTTAGAATCCAGGCCAAAGGTACTAAAGGACAAGATACCTTCCATTGAAAAATGGACAGATGCATTTCTGTTATTCACATACATAAACAACCGGCGGTACCCCGAAAGAGTGGTCAAATTAACACAATATATGAGCGTCATTCGGGATGCAGCCGCACGGTCCTCTGGGTTTGGTTGGCGTGCCTACGACGAGCAATTTCGCAATATCAATTTTGGGCTACATTAAATTACCCACTCTGGCTACGTTTGCTTTCTGTGCCAAGAAATGCGGACAAAGTCGGGTCAGGCGGTAATGTAAAAAAGAATAAAGGGGTCTGTTTTAGTTTAATAAGGGTAATTGCAATTGGCCCAACTGTCACTTCATGTTATTTGCATGCTCTGCAGAGGAAATCACAGAAAAAGTGCATGCCCCCAGTCCATACGTTTTCAATGAAAACAGTTGCCTCTGTTAAATAAGCCAGACTTCAGTCTTGCCAAAACACCTACTAACATAAATAGACTGGAATTAGAATTGAATGACTATCCCGATAAAAACACTGCAAATCATTTATTACAAGGTTTTAAATTTGGGTTTAAACTTCAATATACCGGTCCACATGACAGGAATTTCCGCTCTCACAATTTAAATTCGGTCAATGATAATTTAGAGGTGACCTGGCAAAAACTCATTGAAGAAATAAAAATGGGACGTGTTTCAGGGCCTTACAGTACACTTCCTATTGAAAACCTACGTATTTTTCCATTAGGATTAGTTCCAAAGAAAACTCCCGGGGAATGGCAATTAATACATCATTTATCTTATCCAGAGGGAGAGTCAGTTAACGACTTTATTGACTCACAATTGTGTTCAGTCATGTATACAAAATTTGATGAGGCTATTAAAATAGTCCAATTGTCAGGTCAAGGTTCTTTTTTGTGTAAAGCTGACATTCAGTCAGCGTTTCGCTAACTGCCTGTGGGGCAAGGAGATTTTCATTTATAAGGTTTTAAATTCAATGATTTATGGTTTTATGACCATTCATTGGCGATGGGATGTCGTATTTCATGCAAGCTATTGGAAACATTTTCAACATTTCTGGAAGAAATTACGGCTAAGCGTATGACTAATTGTTATATTATACATTATCTAGATGATTTCTTGTTTTGTCACGCGAAGGATAGCCGTAACAATAGTCATGGCCTTGACACTTTTTTAGAAGTATGCCGATATTTAGGTGTACCGATAGCGCATGATAAGACAGAGGGTCCTTCTCAAGTAATAACTTTTTTAGGGTTGCAGATTGATACAAATAAAATGGAAGTCCGAATTCCAATTAGTAAAGTTGTGGAATCAGTTTCTTAGATTTTCAAAATGCTGTTAAAAAAGAAAACCAATTTGAAATCTATGCAGTCTTTAATCGGAAGTTGGTATTTTGCTTGTAAAGTTGTGTCACCTAATAGGACATTTTGTAAAAGGCTTATAAATTCTACTATTGGTCTGAGTAAACCTTTTCATCATATAAGACTTTCGTCTGAATTAAATGAGGATTTGAGAATGTGGTTGTCATTCTTTCGATCATGTAATGGTATTTCGGTTTTTCAAAACAGGTTGTTGGTGTCTAATGCTGATATACAACTTTTTACTGACAGTTCTTCTAAATTCGGTAATGTTTTAGAGCCGTTTTTAATGGTGCCTGGGCCTTTGAGGTTTTGCCCAAATTATGGTTCTGGTTTTTTCCCTATCATAGTGTCGGTTTATATTTGGGGTGAAAGTTTGCGGAATAAGAAGATATTATTTCGACCAGACAATCAATTAGTAGTTGCAATTATTAACTCTCTTACTTCAAAATCAACTCTGGTATTAACGCTGTTGCGTACATTTGTACTGCGTTGTTTGCAGTTAAATATTACATTCAAAGCACAGCATATCAGGGGTTGTTACAACGTCTTATGTGACAGTTTATCACGTTTACAGATGGACAAATTTCGCAAGCTTTCTCCTTCTGCGGACATGCACCCAACACCTGTGCCAGACTGGTTATCAATGATCTTCAGTCGGAGCTCAGACGGTTAATGCAGTAAAGTCTATCTATGAATAGCAAGCTAGCTTACCAGACAGCATTGCAGCAGTTCAAAAACTTCAGGAGATTTCTTAAGTTACCCGATTTGTGGCCAGTCCCGATAGATCATTTGTTGTTGTTCATTTCTTATCAGTCACAAAAAGGCTTATCGCCGTCGACAGTCAGTTTATACCTGGCAGCTATTTCTCATGTTCATAAGGTTTATAACTGGACTAACCCTACATCTCAATTTTTGGTACAAAAGGCTGTAACTGGCCTCAGGCGTATACGGCAGGTACGCGATTCTAGAGCTCCTAATACTGAGGACATGTTACATAATATTTACCATATCTTAGAGACTGTTTGTTGGTCGGAGTACGAGTTATAGTTATTCAGAAGGGCTTATTGTTTAGCATTTTATGGTCTTCTTAGGGTCAGCAAATTAGTGTACACAACAGCCGACATGGCACATAGACCTCTATTCTATAGCGATATAAGGGTTAATACATCAGGGCGTAAAGTTGGACTTTTAGTCAAGATTTCTTTTTCAAAAACAGAGCAGCAAGGGAGTTCTATTACACTCAAAATCCCTGTTATAACCGGAAAGTCAGTTTGCCCAGTGTTTAGTATTCAGAAATTTTTGTCAGTTCGAAACCGGTCTGATGGTATATTGTTTATACATGAAGATGGCAGCCCGTTAACACGTTTTCAGTTAGATGCTGTAGGAAATCAATTATTAAGCTCGGCCTTCCCGAATCAGTCTTCAGTTCTCATTCTTTTAGGATAGGGGCAGCAACTACGTTGGCTTTAAAGGGGTTAGATCCATCCATAATTCAGAGCTTTGGGCGATGGAGGTCTGATGCATTTTCGAAATATATTCGCCTCGATAAACTGCATGTTTTTACTTAGCATAACTATTTAGTTTCAGTTTTTTGTAGATGGTTGGATATTGGGCTCATCTATTATATATTGGGCATGCAGAATGGTAAATAGACTCTTATCGAGATATCTACGTCTGGAACATTTAGGCGTTCATATTTCTTGGTTTGGTAAAAGGGGCATGATATGGGAAGATGTTTTATTGACGGTCAGTCATAAGCTGACATATTTACCTCCGGCAAAGGTATTAATTTTACATGTTGGCGCTAATAACATACCTTCCACTACCACAGGGATTTTTTGCAATCAGATTAAGCAGGATATCCACCAGCTCGCAATCTGGATGCCAGATTGTTTTTCATTTTGTCAGATCTTATATGTCGCCTAAATTTGCGAGGGGAAATCTGTATTCAAACCCTTGAGAGGAAGCGTAAACGAATTAATAGAATGGGGCGCAGAGTTGCAATTACTGCAGGGGGGGGTCATTTATAAAACACCCTGATATAACTTTTGATTGCCCGGGTTTACTTTTGGAACTTTAGATTCATTATTTTTTAACAACTGTTTGACGTCGTTTTTTAATCTATCAAACTTTTCGGTCCCTTGTGTGAATGATGAGGAATGATTTTCTGAAATGTGCACATCTGGCACATCAAAATTTAGCATGTATTTATTATATATCTAATCAATAGCATCAAGAAATGTCACAATCATTCCATGCTTAAGTCAATTTTAATATTCTACATAGATAATTATATATTGGAACCTGAACTTGGACGTATTCAAGGTTAAGTTAGGACGACTCAGTTCGCGCTCGCTCGCGCGCGCGCGCGCGTGCGTGCGTGTGTGTGTGTGTGTGTGTGTGTGTGTGTGTGTGTGTGTGTGTGTGTGTGTGTGTGTATTATCCTATTCTTTTATTGAAAATTATACCTGTTATTTATTTAAAACGCTTCTACCGGACAATTTTTTTTAAAAGTTTCATAAATAAAAACAATAATTAAAAAACTTTTTTTACATACTCACCGTCTTGTCTTAATCTCAGCTGGTCTTCGTTAATTAAGATTAATTTTTTTAAAAATGTCATCTTATCTGAATAAAAATCAATAATTGCAACATATTTAAGTATTGACATTTTCATCATTTTTGGATCGTTTTTAAAGCTAACGTTTTCAAAATGCATTTTTACCTAACTGTCTTGTTTTTCTGTTTCTTTTATTAACTTAAGTAGTTTTGCGTTCTTGCTTGCGTCTGCTTTGTGCCAAGTATGTTTTTCATTAACTCATGTGTAAAATGAAGAAATATATTATTTAAGCTACTGGCTTCAGAAAAAAAAACCCATTAAATTCGGTTGTCTTTATCAAGTCTACAAACTACGAAAGTTGGGGGTCAAACTTTGTGTTTTTGTCTTTTTTTCATACTTTATTTGTTGTTAAGTATCTTTTTATTATTGCAATATGCGAATCCTTTTAGCTACAACTACACTCGTATCTGAAAAAAAAAAACAAAAAAAAAAACATGTATTTGCAGATTTTTTATCTTGTTTTTTGATTACACAAAAACACGTAATATATTTATCATTGTCGTTTTAGGTTAATGAAGAATCAAGGTCAACCGGACAACATATCGTGTACAGCGCTCTATTACACTGTACGAATGGCTTCGGAATTCCAATTCAACAAGAAACAAAATACGGTTATCGTTCAGAATTATGTATCAAATCCATCCAAAGTAGAATATATTACATCAACTGTGTAAGAAATTGTAGTTAACTCGATTTAACACCTGTTACTCCATTAAAAGAACTTAAGAATCTATTGTCAAGAAATGAATAAAATAAACACACTATCAATGCAATATAGCGACTAGTTCTATATCTTTGAATTATGAAATCGAAATAAAAACAATTGTTTTGTGGATTACCGGAAAGATATCTCTTAAAAATAAATCTAACAATTCCATTAAAAATTTGTAAATATACTGTTTTATTTATATTTGGTATTGAAATTCAAAGAATGATTTTTAATATGCAGTCTGTTTTAAAAAAATCACACTTTTTTATATCAAAATTATCAAATTCAAAGTGATGACATTCAAAGGTTTGCTATACTTAATTGCTGATATAAACATGTTATTGACACAGAGGTCAACCTGTCTTAAGGAAAAATCACAATAGCATTTATCATTAATTTGTGAAGTATATGCTTTCAACATTTACTCAAAACATATAATTTACCCAATCTATAGACAGCATATGTTTGCTTCTTTCTCATAAAATTTTCTTGACAATTATATGTGTTACAAAATGTAGCAATTGCCATTTTCAACATTGACTAATCATAAATACCAACATTACAACAAATTGTTTAATGGTTTTAACTTTCACATCCAATGTTTTGGACGGGCTATCTAAAGGCAAGCTCATGTATAGGCGTTATTATTAAGATGTTTCTATTTTTTTTTAGAAATTTTTCTTATTTTTTCCTTTCGATTCGTATGAGGGAGATTTGGGTTCGAGCCCTGGTCGGGTCTTAAAAATTGGAAGTGACCGCACATTTGACAAGCAATCGTTAGTTAGTAATGAAATCACGGGATCCTTCGGATAACTCAATAAAACCGGTTCGATGTTAAACTAAAGAAACCTACATCACAATTGTCCTAAGCGCACTGTCAAGGTAAAATTTTCTGCCACTTCACCTATAGCTGATGACCGTGGGTATTAGTGAAATATTCCCGATTGGGATGTACGACCTCATTAATCAATTAATCATGATGCCATATGCATGCGTGTCTTATGCGTGAAAAGGCAAATTTTAAATTTGTTACAGAATATTTACTCATAGATGTCTTTTTCGGCATATGGGTTTTTCCTTTGATAAAAATTGACTTGTTCATTTTATGATGTTAAACGAATGTTTTTTGAATAACAAAAATGAATTTTTAATTGATGCAGCATTATTTCTATAAACCCTTTTAGTTATAACACAATATAATGTTGAAAAATTATTATTTATTATTTAGATTTTTAGAATTGTAAAAGTATACAATACATGCAGTAACTAACGGACAGTCTATAAGCCATTTTTCTCTGTGGATGTTTCATTTAGTTATCTTTTTTATTATTTGAAGACATATAACAAGTAAATTCGTACAACGGCGACCTTTTCCTGGAAACCCCAGACGTTTTTACACTTTGACTGCATACTGATACAGGACAAGGACTTTATCGTAAAAAATTCTCTTAGTTTAATTCTGTTTTCAAGTACTTATAGTACTATTTTTTCGACCATTAGATATTTTATATTCTGTATTTAAATCCCAAACCATCTTTAATTAATAAAAAATAAAAGGAGATATAAACATAGCTTAAATAATTTACTTGACAAGAACCATACAAAACAATCGCTGTCAATAAAATAGGCAATTAGACCAACTAAAATTAATTTAAAGCAGAGTCATAAGCGTAAGCAAATATTTCATCAACGCCTTTTAAAGATATCTTACCTGAAAGAGCAGTTTGCTAACTCTAAGTGTGTGTGTGTGTGTGTGTGTGTGTGTGTGTGTGTGTGTGTGCATTTATTGATATTATTGTAAATTATTAGGCGATTCTATTGTTGCTGTTGTTTTCAATAAACGTGCTTTATATAAATTATCATCGTTGTAAGCATTTTTAATCATTGCTTAGTCCAAATGCCTTGAGTGTGTTTTAGAGTAAGAACATGTAATTACTTCGGAGAGTGTGTATTTTAAAACTGGTTAATGATTATTAAGACAGAAGAACATAAAAAGAAGATAGTCTAAAAAGCCTTATAAACATCAAATATTCAAAATACATATATAGGTGGTCTAATAGGTTTCCGTCTTTCACATTTTTGGAGATAGTTATTAACATGGCAATGTGGAGGCTTATAAAGGCAGCACATGGTGTTTTAGTATTTCACACAGAAGAACACGAAAATAAAATAGTCTAAAAGTCTTATAAACATCAAATATTTAAAATACATATATAGATGTTCTAATAGGTTTCCGTCTTTCACATTTTTAGAGATGGTTATTAACATGGCAATGAAGAGGCTTATAAAGGCAGCACATGGTGTTTTAGTATTTCAAAGCGTCTAAAATATTTTTTTCAGCTAACTAAAATTAAATACGCGATCTTACAGCAAAAGTAAGTATATGATGGTTGAAACAGATTATAAAACTAGTAAAACCAACTCATTTACAAATGTACACACTAAACCATCGTAATTTCCTGTAGCACTAGTCTTGTTAAATGACTGATGTGAAGCTAGCCCACAATTCTAGCCAGAATTTTATTTAAAAACCGCCAAAACGCAATTATATTTTTTCATTCCTATTTTCATTTACATTAACAATGTTACATAAATAGAAAGTCAAAAATAAAATAAATTCATTTCATAATGGCCACCAGTAGTACTTATTTTTCAAAGTAAATAGGTGAAAATATGCAACGGGCGTCAAACGCTTTTCTCAATCAAGTCTTTTCTGTCTATTCACCAACAAAATCTGATAAAAATTTAAAGCACCCTAGAGGTCAAACGTGTCTAACAAGAGCTCAAATGGCAGATATCAAATTCTTAATAATGAAATTTTAAACATTTGTTTTGTTGAAAATTAAAGGAGCCATAACAGAGTCAAACAGATCAAGAAAGAGCTCAGAAGGCAGATAAATGAAATTTATGTTTTTCGTTTCATTATGTTGTACTTTGCATTTTCGAAAATAGAGATTTTTATGTTTGAGTTTCTTTTTTAGAATGCCTCGAGCTAGGGTAAGTCAACTTCGGGGAGAGAAGCCCCTGCAAGGAGACCGGCGAGACGTAGATAAAACATTGATGCTACTCCAAATAAGAAGTATTATTTACTTTCATTGTCATCTTTTGATAAATTCAGATGTTTATATGGTTATTTCATTAATTATCCACCTCAATTTGCAAATATATCAGATTTAATTGCTTATTTTTCTGTTAAAGGAAAAAGTTCTAATACAATACGTTTTTTTGTATCTGCAATTAGTTATCAATGTAAAGTATGTGATGTGAATGATGTTACACAGACGTTTTTTATTTAAAAAAATGCTGACGAGTTTAAATCATCTTGATAAGCGTTATGATCTGAGAATGCCTGTAACGGTGGATACATAAACAAAAATTTTACAATACCTTCCGTATATTTGTTATTCAAAATATGGAAGTGTTTTATTTGAGGCTATGTAATCTTTAGCATTTTTTTTTTTGGATTCTTTAGAGTTAGAGAATTAGTGTCTCACGCTAGTTAAGACGTTGGACATATTTTCAAGTTTGAAATATAAGATTTGTATCACACTAAAATACTTTGAAAGTAATTATACCGCATTTAAAAACTGAAGGTTGTTTTATTTTAATACCTGCTACTTAGTTTTCTGTATGTGCGGTTACGGCTGTTAAGTCCTTCATGGGTGTAAGATTTTTTATTATTGGTAATTTTTTTCTGTCATATCAGGGATAACCCTGTTACAAGGTTCCAATTAAATTCAGTACTTAAACAGTTTTTTATTTTTTGGTATTGATTCCAAATGGTATAAATCTCATTCATTTAGAATGGCTATAACTTCTGCTTTTATTGCAGGCATACAAGAACAAAACATTGCAAATCTTGGTCGTTGGAAATCCAACCCATTTAAAACTTATATCAGAATTCTTAGTTTTCATGCAGTGCAATCCGTTGGAGTTTAAATTTCAGATTGTCAAACAATAGTTCGAATAGTCAGATCGTCTATTTTCAGCGGAGCTCAAATATGGGCCAGACAGTCCAGTGCAAATGACCTTGATTCGTCAAGTTTAACATACCAATTTTATGGGAGGGTAAATCAGAAATAAGATGGGGTGAAGTAGTGCTTTAAAAATTCATCAAATTCATATTTTGGTAAAAACATTGGCTAATTTTCAAAATCAATTACGTTGATACATCGTTTTTAAAAACACTCAGAAATCTTTTTTTCAATTTTACCTGATACAAAATCGTGCGGTCTAAAAATTTACCTAGGTAAAGTTAGACAGGTGAAATTAATCCCGCATCTGTTAACAAAGTGAGATTGAGAATCAAAAGAATAATTTCAAAATACGTTATTTGTAATGGCGGTTTTTATGTTAGGTACCCAGAATAAATTGAAAAAATGAGGGTTTATTTGATAGGTATGGCGTACATTAAACTTCATAAGAAATGGTCTTTTTTAAATATAATTCAACAAGCATTGTTTTTATTTACTTACTCAAATGACATCGTTGCATGGTCTTTATATTTTAATTTGATTTAAAACTAAGGTTTTTTCCTTTATGCAAAGCATTCCTTAGCTGGATTTGGAGCTAAAAAATAATAAAAAAAACTTGGGATTTATCAATTTTCAACTGTTTGGCTTAAGTTTTTTATCTATCAAACTTTTCGGCCCCTAGTATCACTGATGGGGAATAATTTTCCGAAATGTGCACATATGTGAAGGTGAAACGAAATAATGAAATGAAAATAAACGATACAGTACGTAGCATGTGTCACTCTACGTAAAAGAGTCATATGATTAATGCTGGTAAGACTCTGTCAAATTTTTATAAAATTAACAGCAAAAAAAAACCTGAAGCAATACAATGAAAATGACGCATACGTGTTTTTGAATTTGTTCTTTTTGTATAAATTTGATATCAAGTTACGTATTGTAAAAAATCAAATACTGTGAATAACATTTATAGTACATAATATTTAACACAAATACCTGTTGCATTTTGATGTGCCAGATGTGCACATTTCGAAAATTCATTCCTCATCAGTGACACTAAGACCGAAAAGTTTGATAATAAAAACATAAGCCAAACAGTTGGAAATTAATGAATCTAAAGTTCCAAAATTATATTAATCCAAACCCAGCTAAGGAATGCTTTGCATGAGGGAACAAACCTTAGTTTTAAACAAATTTTACAATTTAAGGCAGCTGAAATTTTGGTTAAATGGTACATTTTCTGACAACACAAAGTACTGTAAAGTATAATTTAGAGATTAAATATTTTCAGTCATAACGGTTTTATCATTAGAAATCTATGTCGGCTTTTTATCATTAATATATTTATGCAATCAACTCGATCGACGGGCTTAATCAGAAGTCGACTGATTCTTATATTGTTTTTATTTTACAAAAACATTTACAGTATATACAGCCAGCGACTAGTTATACAGCTGTGTTCAATGTTGATGATATAACATATACCTATTCCCCTGAAATGCAAATGAGGGAGGCCGGGTCATGTATCAGAGGTTAGAAAATCATATGCAAATAAGGGAGGTTATCCCGTATTATCGACCACAGGGGACTCTTCTGTGTGTCATAGTGACATGAAAACTGTCAACAACAAATTGACGTTATATATATATATATATATATATATATATATATATATATATATATATATATATATATATATATATATATATATATGTATGTATTAAATTAGATAAGCATTTGCCAAAATCTAAATGGGTCTTAAAGGAACAAACAAGCCTAGTTTTTCTATTGTCAAGGGGGTTATTTTAGGTTCATGTAAATTCGTTGAGACAAGAGGCCACTTCAAAGGTAGTTATGATACTTTATTTTTCTTCTTATCATTTTAGCATGATTATTAGCCATGAGTTTTAAGAATTGGAACATTAAATTGTAGAGGCCTATATTTAGATTAATTTTTAAAAAATATATATTTGATAGATGTAGGAAACATTTTGACATCTCATTTTTATACATACACATTCTACTGATACAAAACTGCAGTCCAGTTAAGATAAACCATAATATAATAGCTACAAACTCGAAACCTAACAGATGTAAGTAAATCCATGCAGAGCTAAGAACCTTCTGTTCCGAAATTAGAGACTCTCTAATGCACTTATTTTATGAATGTTATTTGAAAAGGATGAGAATTCACTTACGCAGTTGCTAACTATGGTGCACGTGATTATTTCCGATTAATCGCTGTCTAGATGATGACGTGGTGTCAGAACAGGACAAACAGGTGGTCAGTAAGCACGTAAATAAGAACGATGAAGTCTGTGTCTGACTGACAAGAAATCTTCCAGCCGATACCTTGTCTGAACTGATTGATTAGCAGCACATTTAAACATGTTTCGTCGAGCCAGATTCAAAGATGAAGGTCATCTCAATCTCTAGTAGCTCTTGGTCGACCTGAAAGGAGCCTCGGTGTGAAACTACAAGTGTGTTTAGTTGATTCCATGGCCGTGATACAACACTTTAACACATAAAAATGTTGTGCAACTGTCCCATAGTTCTGTCCTGAAGGCAACGTCCCAGCTGACATTATCAATTGCAGTCAGATGCATAATGTTAAATGAATAAAAAGATTCACAGATGCCAACAAATTAACAAAATGTGGAGTTTCTTGCACAAATAAGCAAAACAAAATGGTCTACACTTTCGACCTTCCAAAACCACGCTAATGTATTCATTTACAAACAGGTATGCACGAAGTGCACGTGCAAACATTAACAGTTATTTTTAAGGTAATAGATTTTTGTGTAATATTTTTTAAGGTAATAGATTTTTTTGTAATGTAAAGATATTCAGCTATCATTATCCTTTCATGCTCATTTTTTAATATTTCTATTAAAACGTATTTCTTCACCTTTTTCGCACGTATAGACGATTCGGATAACAAAGGTCCATCAAACAAATACTTCAACCGGTTACACTATACATAGATGTCATAAAGTCTATAGTCTGTCAAGAATACGGATGGATAAACATTTTCAATGTTAAACGTCTATCTTGTCTGTATGATCTGAATTTGTTATCTCTTCTCACTTGATCTAGTTAAGTTATAGTTTTCATACCTTATTTGTAGTTTCTAAGTCGGTTTTTATTTCAACAAATTGCATGTTTATATCTTTAAAAGCAACCCCCCCCCCCCAAAAAAAAAGGGACAAATAAAAAAAGAATTTTGTTTTTTTTTACAATAATAAATTAATATTCTTAAATGTGGTATAACTATTTTGTATTTTACATTCAAACTGTTTACCATTAGTGTTATGTAGACGGCTGTTTTTAGTTTTATAAATGTCTTACTTATCTAGAAATGGATAAACAGGCATGGAAATGAATGACCAAATGTGATGTTGTTATCAGGGCTAAAACTGATATCATATTTTAAGAAAGACAATTCTATACAAAATAGTTCTGAATATATAAAATGTAATTTTTGCAGACATCTAAAATGAAAAAAAAATAGAAACATGCTCTAATATTCTTTAAAAATGTTACACGTACTATCATGATCAAGGATACATGTTTGAAATAGGTATATGATAAAATGGATAATGACCGCGTTTTTATGCTTTTAAATTTTTATGACATTATAATGACCTTTTCCTCCAAAGTCTACAATAATTAAAAAACAATCACAAATTTTCATTCGAAAATTTCTAAAGGTATTTCTAGAAACAACAATAAATAAAACGTTTAAGAAAATTAATAGAGTTGAATTAATTGCACGCCTAAAATTGAAGAACATGAGACAGCATTAAAACAATAAACTTTGAATTAAATTTTAAAGAAATAATGAAGAACATTCATTTTATGTTTATTATCAAGTAATTTCATTTCTAGGACATGACGTAAAATCATATCCTAATACTTGTCAATGCATAAAATTATTACATGCAAATAATTAAGAAATTGTCTCCCTTCTACTGTTAGTCGAATCAAAAATTCAGTAAGATTTTACTACAAATAAAATTGTCAAGTTTTATAAACAAAAGTAATTTCATGTCTAGGAAGAGTCCATAAATAATAGCATAATAGTCAATTTGTCTAAATATAAGATTAACGTCCTCTTTATTCATTGTTCACAATACTGTTATAAAGAATAAGTACTTCAGTTGTCTATTAAGAGTATGATTTTAATAAAATTATATTTTAAAAGGTGACAAACTAGTTTGTCTTACAAAATTACGTTTAAAATCTTATATTGAGAATTAATATGAGTTGTTTTTATAAAGACCAGATTACTAGCAAATGCTCAGTTAACTTGATAACAAAACGCACACCCACAAAGTTGTTTGTAATTTCCACCATACTAAATATTTGCTAAGTTTATGTTTGTGTTTTATTTTTAAGGTAGGTAAAGCAGTTAATATTTTTGAGAATGTAATGAAAGGCCTACAGATAATCCCCGTGTACGTTTTAACATTCGTATTAAAATTGTCAAAAACATAATTCCAGCTTACAATAATTAATTATACTAAAAAATGTATAGAAACATGTTTTAGATAACAGCAAAGTGACAAACTAGCTTGTCTTACAAAGATGAAGTTTAAAATCTTATATTTAGAATTAATATGAGTTGTTTTTACAAAGACCAGATTACTAGCAAATGCTCAGTTAACTTGATAACAAAAAGCACACCCACAAAGTTGTTTGTAATTTCCACCATACTAAATATTTGCTAAGTTTATGTTTGTGTTTTATTTTTAACGTAGGTAAAGCAGTTTACATTTTTGAGAATGTAATGAAAGGCCTACAGATAATCCCCGTGTATGTTTTAACATTCGTATTAAAATTGTCAAAAAGATAATTCCAGCTTACAATAATTAATTATACTAAAAAATGTATAGAAACATGTTTAAGACAACAGCAAAAGCAACAAAAGCAGGTGTGAGGGGAACAGGTAAAGCAACAACAGAACAAAAAGTTCGACCACTTATAACAGTCCCAACTTTAGACATGCACTGATATAATTATATTCAGGATTGATTAAAAGTTAACTGGAGGTCCCCAGTCACCCCACGTACTTAACAAATAAATTAAATACATACAATTTTTTTTTAAAAAAAAAAAAAAAAAAAAAAGCCAATTAACCAACCACCCCATAATGTTTACATTATACAGTTTGATGTGAAGGCGCTTTGCTATAGTAACTACATCAAGGACGATTAATTTTAACATACCTTGCTTTAATTTGACTTGTTTGTTTTGTCGTTATTTATGGTAATGCTTTGGTTGTTTTGACGTTGCCGCCTTTGTCTTAAACGATTGAATTTACCAAAAACACGTTATTAGAAGAAACTTATACAACCTTCCGTCGCAATATCTTTTCTTGCACACTGATTTGAGGAAATCCATCTCTATTGTTTTCTTCTCCTAACAGGCCAGATATATTGAAATGCGCCCTTTAAAAGCTTCTTCAAATTGAAACATTCAAATTCAACATTGCTGATGATGGGTTTGTCTTTTGTTTCATCTCTCTCTCTCTCTCTCTCTCTCTCTCTCTCTCTCTCTCTCTCTCTCTCTCTCTCACACACAGTTTTTAATATGTCATTTTTTAAATACTGTACTTAATGTCAATATTTAATTTAAACTCTATATCCATGTATTTCATTTGCTTCTTACATATGATACGTAACAGTACTTTGAACGCATTACAACCATGTTATCCTCCTCTTGTATGGTATTTGTGACAATTATTAACGTTTTGCCTTGTTTTGACACTGGATTTTTTCAAGTACATGTTATCACCATGTTATCTACCTTCTATTCCTGAATATTTTCTTTACGACTCTCAAGTCTTCATTTAGTTGACTTAAGTAAATATATTTTTTTTATTATTATTATTACTTTTATTAGTATTTATTTATTTATTTATTAACTTATTTATTTATTTAGTTATTAATTAATTTATTCATTTATTTATATTCATTTATTAATTACTTGTCTTGTACTTAAGTATCATTCTGGTCATGAATGTTCAAACTTTAACTTGCTAATTGGTTAATGTTTCATAGATTTTCCAGTTACTATTGTCATTATATTTTGATGTATCTAAAATGTTACATTAGTAACATATGTTTAACATAACAATGTTATAGCTCAGAAATGTTTTAACAACTAGACACTTTTTGAATGAAATTGAATATGTTTCACTTGTTTTTACCCTTGCATTATTTTTTTTATTAAAAGACTTAATTTTTAAAAAATCTACTTTTTTCCTGCAGATGGCATATGTGTTATCCTTTTTTTCAAATTTGCCAGATTCATTAGTGTTATTAGGTAATATATCATAAGTGCTGTGAATTTAATGTATCATAAGTGCTATGAATTTAATATATCTCTACATCAGATACTTTATGTCGTTTTCATTTTTATATCTCTTTTAACTCTTATATTTTAGGACGGATGTGTTCAAGAAGTCTTCGACATATCAAAATTATAAGTATGTAGTCACTGTATCCCAACTTATACTGGATATATTTGACTTACCATAGTTCTTTGTTCCTTTCATTCTCAAAATTGACTTGCACGTGACGGGTGTAGCTAGCTAGACAGGAGGTGCTTACCCTTCCGGAGCACCCGGCCTCACTTCCTTGATGGAAGTTCACGTGTATAACATATTTTGCCAGTTTGCAAAGTTTTAACTTTGTTTTTTGGATTGTGATATGGACAAGGACTGGTATGTTTGTTTTATTTATTTAACGGAAATGCAACGTAAACTAAAGGGCTTAACAGCTTAAGGGCATCTGTTTGTTTGTGGTGAAGGTAATTTTGTGTGATATTAAAGTTTTCATTATGACTGCTTAACCGATGTTGATGCATATTTTGTAACATGTTATGCTAAGCAATTTTTTCAGAAACGTTTCTCTTTCTTTTATAGAACAAAGGCAATATCAGCGAATAGTGGAGGGGATCTGTCAGGTGTTTTACACTGTCGGAGTCATTTATGCCTTCAAAAATTTTAAGTCTGTTTCTACAATCAATACATAATATTTTTAGTTATTAAAAACATTTAATAAATGCAAAACGTAATCGAGTTTTATTATTACATTTTTGTTGATCGATGCATAATAGGTTATGCAAAATGCACTCTCCCGTTTAATTATTTCGAGAACGAAACGTTTCAGCTTTTACTCCAGGTAAAAAGACAACAAATCGGATAGAATAGTTTAGTCATAAGACCAAAAAAGATAAAAAGAGGGAAGTTATATCAATATTAACGTACTAAAACCATCTACTGGATATCTACTGGACAAATGCAAAGCTAAGCTGAAATCTGCCGGACAAATACGAAGCTAAGCTGGAAATATGGCAGTGCCATATTATGACGAACATGTAAGTATGTTTTAGCTAAAAAATTACAAATCAAACATTTACCTAGAGAGGCTTTCTCGTTATATCTCATAATTTTATCAAAAATAAAGATCTTAACGCATATTGAAAAATCCCTAGATGATATAATTTAATTTAAAGGACAATGATATTATTTTAAAGGTGAATATGATAATGTGAACCACAACCATTGTTTTAATCAGACTTAAAATTAGAAAAGACAGAAAATAAAATGCTGGATTTATGTTTCATAAAGCACTCAACTGTCATAAGTTTTTTTCGCAATTAAAAGATTAATGAGTAGGAACAATTTAATTTTTAATAAATAAATAAATACGCCTAAGTAGAAATAGTAGCATAGTAGCATGTAATCGGAAAACCGGAAATTGAGGTTTTCGGCCATTTTTACCGGAACCACTACGTCATAAAGCACGTGATTAATTTATGATCTTTGTCATAGAGGAACAAAAACGTTTTTTTACAACCATTGCCTTATATTAAAACGATAAGTAAAATACAGCCTTTTAAACTTAACAACTTAAGATTTATAATAAAAAATGTTTATTTTATTTTATTGTGTTTTTTTAATTTTCTGTTTATATGTGAACAAAAAAATTAATTATATACAAACAATGCCCGTGAAATTTTATTGATTTATCAAAATTATTTAAGTGTTTTTCACACTGTGATATTGTTTATTATGGAACACGAAAAAAAAGTTCAAAATAACTTGTACGTTGCCAGTATACTAGTACATTTTTTTCGTAAAATATTTTTCTTCGTTTTAAAATATACAAGAAATTATTAAAATTATTTTTGAAATTGTCGAACAAATTTTGTTTTCATTTTATATTTAAATGTTTATATTCTCGAATTGACCATAAGAAACAGAAAACGAGTATGTTAAAACTCACCTCAATACCTAAATTTACAATCCAAATTATTTCTAATGTTTAACCATAACCAAATACGTAATATTACACTTTTGAAACGCCAACATTAATCCGCAGTTCGAGATCATATATAATCATGCTATGCTGACGTGAATTTAATTTTTCATAATCCATTGACTCAACACTGGGTATGGATTTGGAATTATTTCAAGTTACGTTTTTCAGGCTCTTTTAAAACTGATCGATTGTTTACACTGTAAAACATTTGAAATATATATCTACCTAATGTTACACGAAAAGGAAAAAAGAATCTTTATTGCTTTTCCGAAAATTTTATATTAGGCGTACACAATGTTTAAAATTTGTTATTGGTGTTAAAGGGCTATGTTTTCATTATTGTAAGTCAAGATTTGAACAGAATTTTACAGTAAATGAAATTTGGAGTTAATAAATTTATTCAAGTTTACATAATTATTTTAAAAAAATTCATTAAAAGTAATGCAAACGTGTAAATTACGTGTTAAGTCTTTTTGTTTATATACACGTTTTTGGTCAATTTTAAAGATGCCTCCAATACATATATTTCTGTTTATTTTTCACTGCAACTTATACCGGTCATTAATATCAAACGTCTATACCGGCCAAAATATATACTTTTTATCAAAATAAAAAACAATTCTTTCTAAATTTTGTTTTATTCAAACATGTTTCGTCTTGTTTTTACCTTTTGGCAATTTTAGGTTAACTTTTTTAAGCTATTATCTAATTTGAATTTAAAGATTTTAAGATTTCTGTCAATATCTTATATTACAAAATAGTTTTTATTGTAGGTAATACCTGAAGCTAAATAGAAATCAATAATTGCAACATATTTAATTATGGACCTGTTAATCAATTTTAGATTGTTTTTTTAAAGGGAGCTTAATAAATGTTATTTTACTTTTTTACTCTTTTTTTCTTGTTTCTTTTTCGCGTTCTTGCTTCCTTATGCTTTGTGACAAGTATTTTTCTCGTTTACCCAGGGAGAAACGAGGAATCTTATTAAAGCTTTGAAATAATTTCATACAAACATAAAAATTTGTCTTGTACAAGTATGTATTTTTTTCGACATCAAAAAATTCTATTTAAAGACAAACAAAAATTCTGTATATGCACGGAACGCAAATTGTATGCGAATAGGAACCAGGAAAGATACAAACTTTGTATGAATACACATTTTTTCAATATTTACGTTTTAGTAAAAGACAAAAACATATTGCTACCATTGAATGTTCATGTAATTGAGGTATAGGTAATTGATGAATAGGAACTAAAAAATTTAAACAAACCAATTGGATACCCGAGGGTAACCATAACTCAGTAGGCAGTACTCTGTGCTGTCAGAAAATATATCATTTGCCAAAATTTAAGCCGTTTAAGTTTTTGAAATGTATTAAAACTTAGGATTGTTCCCTCGTGCAAAGTATTCCTTAACTGGAATTGGATTTATATAATTTTGGAACTTTAGATTCATTAATTTTCAACTATTTGGCTTATGTTTTTTATCCATCAAACTTTCCGACTGCTAGTGTCACTAATAAGGAATGATTTTCCAAAATGTGCGATATATCTATATATACATTTCTTATAGTACCCAACCACATGATAAATTTAGGATTGTCTTTTTAGGATGATGGAGAATCAAGCTCAAGCGGACAAAATATCATGTACAGTGCTCTATTACACTATATGAATGGATATGGAATTTCAGTTCAACAAGAAACACAATACGGTTATCATTCAGAATTATGCATCAGCTTCATCCAATGCAGATTATATAACATCAACTGTTTACGAAATTCTGACCAACTAGATATACCACCTGTGATTCGATTGAAAGAACGCAAAAACTTAGTGAATAGAATATACACACTATCAACGCAACAGGGCGACTATTTCAATATATTTTGCAATTATAACATCTTAATAAAATACAATTGTTGATTGATTACCGGAAGAATATCTCTGAAAACTAGATATAGTTTTATTAAGAAATACACCGTTAAATTTTTATTGAAGTCAAAATATTTTTAAAACGCAGTCTGTTTTTAAAAATCACTTTATTATAGTATGATATTCAAAGTTATGACACTCAAACGTTAAGTATACTAAATGTTATTGCAATACAGGATAACATTTACTTACAAAAACAACATATGTTCAAAAACAACATTTATCATGAAATTGTGTGAATGTGATCTCAACAGTCACTAAAAACCTTTAATTTTTCTGATACATAGACAGCATATGTTTGTTTATATCTCTTCAAATTTTATTGAAAAATGTTTGTATCATATTGCAGCAATTGCCATTGTCAACATTCATTTACTTATTAAATAAATAAACATGAACAATACAATAATTTTAAATAGACGTTTCTTGTCTGATAGGATATCCTCTATCTGTAAATGAAAAGCTGTTTTTCCCGTATAGATTCGTATTAGCAATATCATGTATGACGAAGTCTAAATTTGCACCTGATCTTATCCATTTTGAGACCATTAGATATTTCAATTTAACATTTAATTCCAAAGCCATTTTTAATTCCTACAAAAAAAGATATAACCACATGTTGAATTATTTACTCGACAAGAACCATACATGTGAAACGCTGTAAAACTAGAAAAATTAAAAATAAAAATTAGACATACTTACAACTGAAGCAGCAGAGTTATAAACGTTAGCATCAACGTCTTTTAAAGATCTCCTTACCTGGAAGAGCAATATGCTAACACTAAGTGTGTGTGTGTGTGTGTGTGTGTGTGTGTGTGTGTGTGTGTGTGGATCTTAGATATTGTTATAAATGATAAGGTTACTCTAATGTTGTTGTTGTTTTCAATAAATCTTGCCGTATATTAAATGTAATCATTTTAAGCATGTTTTATCATTACCTAGTCAAAAAGTTGTTAGTGTGTTTAGGAGTTAAAAAAGTAATTTCTTCGGACAGTGTTTATTCCAAAAATTGAAATGTTATTACAAAATAAGAACAAGAAAACTACTGAATATGTTAAAAAGCTTAATAAAACTAAAAACAACAAATGTCTAAAATACATATATAGTTAGCCTGATGGGTTTCGGTCTTACTATTGGAGATGTTCATAAACATATGACAATGTCGAAGCTAATGGAGACGGGACATGGTGTTTTTATATTTCTCAAATATATTGTTCTTGTTTAGGCTTACTATAATGAAATAAGCGATCTTACAAAAATAGACAAGTAAATGGTTGTTTATATAGGTTATAAAACCAGTGAAACAAAATCTTACACAAATGCTTACACTTAATTCACGTTATTTTTGTAGCACTTGTAAAAATGCCAGGCGTGACGATAGTCCGCATTTCTAGCCAGCAATTTATTTAAAAAATGCCAGGCTGCTATTCTATTTTTGGCACAGAAAAAAAATATTCCCATTATAATTTACATCAACAATATTAAATAAATACAAAGTCCAGAAGAAGACATACCATTTTCATAAAGACCCTCTGTTTATTGAGACCACAAGACTTATTTTTCATCATAAAAACGGGAAATAACGCATCATGCATTATACGCTTTCCACTATTTACTCTTTTATGCCATTGGTGTATCTATACATAAGAAACATTTGATAAAAAAATTTAAACCCTCGAGAGATAAAACATGTCTAACAAGAGCTTAGAGGGCAGGTACCCCTCACGAATAAGAAATTTTGAACAATTGTGAAGGTTGGACAAGCGTATCAGGAGGTGTAAAACGCTTTTTTTCTCATCTAGGTCTTTCAGCCACATATTTTTCTACACAACTGCATGTTAAAATTTCTAGTCTTTTCTGCCATAGGTTTATGTATCTATTAGAACATTTGATAAAAATTCCAAGAACCCTAAAGGGGTAAAACGGGTCCAACAAGAGCTAAGAAGACAGATACATCCCTTTCGAACAATGATATTTTAAACAGCTACAGGAAGTGCTGAATCAATTCTCAGAATAATTACCGGGTATCCATCTAAGAGTTGAAGTCTTGGATGGAAATCTAGGTACCAAAGATTGTCTATTTCTGTTCGTCTAAGTATTTCGATGTTTTCTGTAAATATTCTTTTTGCAAATTGTTCACGTTCTGCATCTCTGTCTAGAAATTGGTTTGACAATTTCAAACAATTTCGTTTAATGAGGGTTTGAAGAACAAACTGAAAAACAAATGAAATGGATATAATTTAAATCAGAATAAAAAGCATCAGAGAACGTTTCCTCACTAATGGCCATAACAATCAAAATAAAACAAAACAAGTCAATGGGAAAACAGGTAAACAAGATAATAGAAATAATGACAATCACATATTGAAACCACTAATTATCTCTAAATTAAACGGGAATTTAACAGTATAATAGAAAGTCTTAAACCATTACGAATTTATTTATCATGTATTGTGTCAAATAAATTTTACATATAGTAATATATGAACATCGGATAAATAAATATTCATTCACAATACATACATGCATATATAAATATATATATTTCACTTCGAATTCCTTTACGTGAATTTAGAGGGCTTTTTAATAAGAGTCACCCCCCTTATTGCGAACGGGTGCCCTGTACTTGTTTCCTGTCACACTTCGGTGCCGCAGGATTTTCCGAATTGCTTCAACCATTAAACGAGCGAATAACAGTTTACCTTTTCAATGTTGTTTATAATAGGTCAAAAGCATAACAACGGCCACATCTGTACGTTGACGGCGCAATCCATTGTTTTATTAACCGAACATGTCAGATTTAAAAACAATTCAAAAATTGATATAAAATAAATAAAACATTTAACAGTGAAGTATGAATATGAATTTTATTTTGTCAAGTGAAGTGAGAAAATCAATTTTTTCACGAGACGGCGCAAATATTGATTTTCTCACTTCACTCGACAAAATAAATTTCATATTCATACTTCACTGTTAAATATTCTCCATATATTTTTAGGAGTAGATTTAAAAAATCTTCGAAACGTAAAATTTAACAACTTATTACGTGTATATTTAAAAATAACTTCACATTATCTACATACAAAGAACGTACCTATGTCCGAATTTAAAACTGAACTATCATTTGTGTATTGATTGATTAAAAATATAAGCTATAAATATTCCGCGTTAACAACAAATGATCACGTGTATATATTTTTACATGTTTATATAAAAAAATAATGTATAAAATTACTTGATCTTGATCTTTTAAAAAAAAATATTTTCTGTATATTGGATGTAAAATGCAAGCTAAAACACAAACATGATCGGAATAAATTTTTATATTTATGTACAATATCCCATTCAATTTTTATTTCGCTCTTTTTCTGAAACATGTTTTGTCTTGTTCACTTTAAAACATATGTAACGGGTGTTATCAAGTATACACGTATGTACCTTATGCGCATTGGATAAACATTTTAATCATTGTACCGTAAATATCGCGTCGTAGAAGTAAGCACTAACGGCCTTATGTTTTAACATTTTGGATTGATTTGTGGATTTTAATTTAAAAGAAAAAAATTATATTTTTCAAAAATAACTTTTGGACGGCGATTCTATTTTAGGTAAGATACAACTTTTTTGTCACAAACTGTTTTTTGGTAAATAAATGCCATAACAAGTTGTTATTTACATACCATTAAACTGACTTTTTATGAGGGAGTTGAGTGAAATAGAGTGATAGCGTTTTACACTAAAGAAAAGATTCTTTTACCTTCACCGAGACGGTCAGTTCTCCGATGATGGAGGAAAACGGAGTACCAAGAGAAAGTCGCTGACCTTCGGCAAGTGAGTGGACAAATTTTTTCACTGCTATTTATCTAGCTGAGAGAAACTCTGCGTTTTAGTTATTACAATGTTCACTGCATTGATTAAATAATTGTGTTTGATGTAGTTTTTTCGTTAGTATTACGGGCATTTTAAAGTACAATTTATTTTATTTTTATCCAAGTAATATTTGTATGAATTTCCATCAAAACTAACTTCCTATTAAAATCTGTATCTGTTCAGATCAACAAATTAAAGTTATCCTATTTATTGGAACATTTACGAAGCTTTAACTGCCATAATTGGAGAATTGCCAAAGCTTCAACCGCCATTATATAAACAACATTATCAACCAATCAGATTGTTCCTAACATAATGTCTAATAGCGCCGCAATGATGGCGGCGTCTTTCATGACAATTTATAGAAATTAAAATAGAAATAGAAATATTCTTTAAAAACATACGTTTTTCCGTTTGTTAAAAAAGTAGATAAACATTATATTCTTATTGAAATTGCTCTTATTATAATTATAAACAAGATATTTACCTGTTCATCGCGATCCATTTCCAATATTTAATACGCTGCAACAGAAATCATATTTATTAGTATAAAATTTTCTAAAACATCAAAACACAAAAGTCAATATAACAACAATGTAACTAAAAGAGCTTATGGTCACAAAACACACAACGGTGTTAACTTCGAATAATTTTATCTCGAAACATTTCACTGGTAATATTTAAGCAGATTCTGCTTACATATTTCTTATGATTGGTATCACAACATAAACGCTTTTAAAATACATAAAAAGTAGCTGAGGCTTCAAATTAGTTTGCGATCAAACAATTCTTACTAATTATCCTTTTAACTGTTATTCTTCTGATTATTTTACAGCGGAACACGTGGATTTTCTCCGGAAGTAAAAACCTGCAGTACTGACTGCGCTCCTGTTTGAATACCAATATGATCACGTGAATAATTAACAATTGAACTGTTTTAAAATGGTGTTCATCGTCAGTATGAAGGAAACAACTTTGCAAGCAAACGGAATAACGCGCGTTACAGCTGAATTTAAGACCGAGAACGACACATTATTAATCCGCAATATTTTTAATGTGGGGTAACAACGGGGAGTTTTGGTTTGAAAAATTATAGTGTTATAAGGTATTTTGATGGTATTTTCTCGATTTTTCATTAACATAATGAATTTTTTAGAATATTGGATATAAATATTACATATATATAAATTGAATATCAACGATAAATGTATTGTTATTTGTGGACTATATATCAGTCGAAAATCAGGTGCACCTGTGTGGCCCCATTTCAATTTGCAAAGAAGTTTGGAGTAAAAGATTGCTGGCTAAATGTTGGATGTGAAATTTGTGAATCTAAAACGGGAAGGGGGGAACTGTAGCTGAGGGATAATTTTCAATGGCCAAGCATTTTGGTTTCGAATCTGTGATATGTGAGTAGACAGGGATTTACCGAGAAATTTCTTCTGGAATGTCGACATTGTTAGGTTGAGATTCACTCTAACATAATGTGCCGATCTTCATACTCGGTATCATTCAAATGTAGACAGCAAAGCAGTGAGAAGTATATTTATTCTTTACGGCGGGTGTGCTGCAAATATCTCTCAAAGTTTAGAAAATTATCGTTTTAAGGTTAGCAAGAAGTTGTGTAGTACTTAAACCATGTATTGTCCTTTTGAGGAGTTCCTATTGTATCCATTGTAAATTGATTAAAAGCATGTAGATGATTTTTCAGTTTTACTGATCAACAAACACAGCATGTGAAACGGACAATTTTCACTGGATGTGGCATACATGCGTGAATCTAATTCCGATTGAAATTTACGTCACTTGAAATTTACATCCCGCGAGACACAAAATTGATTGACAAGTTGTACCATTACACATGTCTCAAAATAATAGGGTATATAGCAGCTTTGTCAAGGTAGGAAGAATTTTTTAAAGATCCGATTGTTCAAAAATTTTTGTGGTTTGATGGTTTTGACTGATCTGTTGTTGTCTGTTCTTTCAACAGGCCATCAAAAACACCACTCTGTCTCTCACAATATTAATGTCAATATTCCGATAAATATCAGCCAGGTGCCTATATATGTTATTAAAATATTATTTCATTAATTTCTTTGATTTTACTTTGTAATATCTCGTAAATGTGTTTTTCAGTCTCGTCTCGAATGTAAACAAAGTTGTACCATTACACATGTCTCAAAATAATAGGGTATATAGCAACTTTGTCAAGGTAGGAAGAATTTTTTAAAGATCCGATTGTTCAAAAATTTTTGTGGTTTGATGGTTTTGACTGATCTTTTGTTGTCTGTTCTTTCAACAGGCCATCAAAAACACCACTCTGTCTCTCACAATATTAATGTCAATATTCCGATAAATATCAGCCAGGTGCCTATATATGTTATTAAAATATTATTTTATTAATTTCTTTGATTTTACTTTGTAATATCTCGTAAATGTGTTTTTCAGTCTCGTCTCGAATGTAAACAAATGTGACGTGACAGTCCTGTTTGTTTACATACGATAATGTAGTTCCGGATTGTGTATTGCATTTTATATGTATTCATACACGGAGTGACAAAATTTTTCGACATTCATTGTCAGTAATAATTACAACGGCTCTCAAGTTTGCAGCTATGGGAATTTCACAAGGCAAATGAAAATATTAGTGTATGAAATGCTCTTCCGTCTGCCATAAATTTTTCGGGAAAAATCAAATGCTATTTTATCAGAAATGTCATAATGTAATAATAATAACAATTGCTTTTTAATTGGAATTTTAAGATTTGATTCATGGATATTCGGAAGAAAAATCTATGCAGACATGTCTATGACAACATTTGCCAAAATATCTGGATATAATAAATGCCGATATTGTCATTCATCTTTTAATGAAACATGCATAGAACACTTGCGTTTTCGAAAATTAAAAGTTAAAAAAATATTCTTAATTAGAATAACAAATAACACAATTAATATTTTGTTGATCAGATTTTTTTCAATTTTTTTTCATAAATCTTAATTTGATTTTTAAAATTTGTCACAATGAAAATTATTGTAATTACGATACTTATACAATGAAGAATACCTAAGAAAATAAAATGCCAGTACTCTTTATAGAAGACAAAAGGCACTTGGCAATTGTTGTTGAATGATCCTTGGTTTAAGCTTGCACCAAACAGACGATATATCGTTAACTAATACTTATAATTTTCATATTCTTACAGATAATGGTTCTCAAAAATGCTTTACCGATACTGATGTAACCTTCGATCGACATGTGTCATCTTTGAAATTTACTCGTAAGTTTGAATTAAGTTGGAATACACAAAGTATTGTTTGGAAGTTTATATAAAATGTTTATAAATTACTTGTAAGTTTCACAAACAATCAAATATTTATAAGTAGATTGTATAGAGTTTATCTTGTACAGTTTCAGACTGGCTCATTCTATATTTTCTGGTATTATCAGATAAAACTTTAATATGTAATGATAAGAAGTTTATGTTGAAAAGAGTAATGAATTAAGTCTATATTTTTCAAATATCTCTTGCTGAGGTTTTGTAGCCAAAGTCCATGAACATTTTTAGTTTGACTGTGGTCCTACAGTTATGATGTTGACATGGACGGAATTTTAGTTATTTTGTCTAAGCCAATTACTGTTATTTATATCTAACCAAAATGTATATGTTTAATGATGATGTGCCATATCTATACTAGGTAAGCTATATATTATATTGTGAAGGATATCTTATCTAGTACAGTCAATTTTCAATGGTTTCATTTGGTTGATTTCAGATTTCAAATTTGGAACTTTCTGAAACATATGCTTGAACAGTGTCGGTATTACATCTCTTATATTCTTATCTTTCAAAGTAAGATCCAAAATCCATTATTCTGAGCTAGTGCTGCTGAATGTTTATGTATTTTCACCAGAATTGACATAGGTAATTCCTATAGTTTAGAAATGTTTGCCTTATATAAATAAGCTTTTAGTATCACAAACGAAGTGAATGTTTTAAAATTTGAAATTATGAACTACTTAGACAAAGTCAGTGCTGATTATTTCTGTTTTACAGATATTTTAGGATGTGGGGATTTTCAGATGTCGAAACAATTTATGGACTATGAAAAGAGGTATTAGTGAACAATTATGACAAGGTTCAAGTTCATGCAATTAGCGGCTAACAATGACAGAAACATTCCTAACTTAAAAAAATTAAAAATGAAGTTGGAATTGAAAATCGAAAAGACTTCAGCAATCATTACAGCATCTTTTAGGTAACTGGATACAGCCAATACTGAATTTATGTTATGCTTGGAAAGTATTAATTGAGGTCATATTTGTATTTCAAAAAATAGGCTGGACATGGACCTTAATATCTTCACACTACCATTGTTATTAACAACGTAAGGATTGGTAATTCTTACTGAGTTTGTGAGACACAATCCATGCTGAATTTTATGCTTTGCTTAGTAGTTTTAAATTATGGCCATAATGTGTTTTTAAATGGAAGTTCTTAGCATAGAGGTTTAATATTAAAAGTACCATGAAACAATCCCTAATTTATGAAATGAAGTGGGGCATAGTCAATACTGGATTTATATTGTGTCTGGTATGTGTTTTTCAAAGTTAGTCCTGACATAGACAAATTTATGTTCAAAACTACCATCACTAATCTTATAGGATGTCATTCTGAGGAAGTGGGACACAGTCGATATTAAATTATATATATTTTGATTGGTATTAACTTGTTGTGGCAATATATCTTTTGAAAAATGGTAAGTCTTGACATGAATCTAAGTTTATAAACTAACATGGTATTGAACAATATAAATATTTGTAATTCATTATAAGGTACCAAAACACAGTCGATACCAAATAATGCTATGCTTGGTAGGTATTCATTGTTTTTATTTTTTTTGGGAGGGGGCGTTTACAATGGCGTTATCTTCAAAAGTACTATTGTTAAAAATCAGGTGTTGAATTCTATGTCTGTTATTTTAAGTAGTGAGCTACATTGGTCTTGATTGGTAGTGATTTTGGCCAGATTATTCATCTTTGAAAGTTAGTGTTGACATGGACCTTGATTAATCTAAATCTAAACTACCTTTGTAATCCAGTAGAGCAAGGTAGTATTTATTTTATTACTGAATTTTTTACCCTTAAGTAGGTATTGTCTTGGACCATTTTGTTCTTTTTCAAGTTAGCTTAATATTTTAAAGAACTAACATGGCCAAGCTTAGGGTTAGGAATAAAACATCTGAATTTATGACATTGTTGGGCTGATTTTTATGGTATACTGGTGTAACTGATAGGTTTAAATTGTGGCCATAAATTGTTGAACTGTTGGTATTGAAATTGCACTGATAGTTGCTAGAATTTCTTCGCATAGTGTGGGTGAAAAAGTTCTACAGACATATCTTTAAAAATTTTTAGAAGGATAAGGGTAAAGAAACCAATATGTTTTATATAAACAATTAAGTTTAAAACACTAGAGAATGGAAAACCTTAAAATTGTTCTATAATGTGAGTTGCACATATTTGATGTATTTATACTGTACGTTGAGTTGAAAAAAAAATTAAATTGGGAAAAACAACTTTATTCCAAAGAACAAGTTCTTAAATAATTCAATATTTAGTAACTAAGGTGGACATCTTAAATATGTATAGATTTTCTATGAAGTTTAAAGGTTTAAGAGGAATGAATTTCTGAAATGTGCATATCTGGCACATCAAAATTTAACTGGTATCTGTTTTATATATACAAAATGTAGACAAAATTGATTTTTCAAGTTGATTTGACAGGATCCTTTTATTGGAAAAGAACTAATAAAAAAATCTGGAAAAGAGGGGGAAATCCTGCAATTTATTAAGTAAGATTCATTTTTCGGTATATATGCGTAACAGTTTGTTGGTTTTTAAGGTTTCTGGTTTAAACAGAAGATTGGATCTGGTTTTATAAAAGAGGATATCCTTTTTAAAACTATTAAAAAAAATAGAAGGCTAAAAAATATCTCAATCTTGATTTTACACTTCTAAAATATGTTTTATCTAAAACTTTCTGATCCAGCTAAAATAAATTTTTAAATAGCTAAAACAAATAGCAAAATCTAAGAAGAAAAACCAGGTCATCAACCTAATTTTCTATTGATTCTAAATTAAAGAGTTCATTTTTAAGGAAACATGAAACTAGAAATTTATGTGTCAAAGCTTTACATATATTCTAGATATAAAACGTTAAACCTGAAAAGAAACATTTTCATGTAAAACCAAAAGTAATAAATAAGAATAGAAGGTTTTTGTTTAAGAAAATTGAAAAAATCGAAAATCTCAAGTCAAAATCTCTTACTTTTCTAAATATGTAACTATTTAAAGTTTATTAATAAAACAAGTTCACGACTTTGATAAAAGTACATCCAAAATCCTGTGCTATAAAATATGTTATCATCATTTTTAAAAATCCACAAAAAAGCAGCAAAATCACCAATGTTATAACAAATAACTTGTATACTATGTTCATAATGATTGTTATCAATTTCAGTATAATTATGCATTTGTGACCTTCACCTTTGAACAAATACCTTAACATAAAGATCAAGTGATCATTATATCAATACCTTAACTTTTCAAATATTTAATATTAACTTTCAGATAATTTATTACCCATGTGTTCCAATAAATCTGTTACCTTGACCTGTAAACCAAAGACATTGATCTCAATTCAAAATTTATTGAAAACGACCTAAATGTAATAATACACATGTCTATAAAATGTTTAGATTTTGAAAAAATGATTAACTCTGCCTGTTGTCTGATGCAGCTATAACCTTGACTTGTGAACCAATGACCTTGAACCATATATTAAACGAGTGTAATGTCATTACCGAAAATTTTCTATTATATATTGCCATTATCTAAAACATTTCTACCATAAATTGCTGTAAAAATAGTTAACATTTTCAAGATAATTTACTAATTCAAAAATCTTAGATTTGAACCCATGACTTTGAAATTAATATAAATTTTGATGTGTCAGATGTGAACTTTTCGGAAAATAATTAATCATCAGTGACACTAGGGGCCGAAATGTTTGATAGATAAAACACATAGGCCAAACAGTTAAAAAAAAATTCTAAAATTCCTAAATTAAATGAATTCAAATCCAGCTAAGAAATGCTTTGCATGAGGGAACAAACCTTAAATAAATTTCCAAAATTAAGATGGCTGAAAATTTTGTTAAATGATACATTTTCTGACAGCAGAAAGTACTGCCTACTTTTTGTTATAAAACTTAAAAATTAACATAAAATTAACATAAATTATAATGATAATTAACCATTTTAGTACGCATATGCAACTATGAACTTTACTTTCAATTCCATAAATTGAATTCTATATCAAAACGATAGTGATATCAATACTTTAGCATTCTTATATAAGAACCTTCACAGAAGGTTGATATGTTTCCAAATATATTGGTAAATATTCTATCCTTTTTTTTTAAAATTTTTTTTCTTTACCAAATTCACCACAAAGTTCTTTACAATTTCCCAAATTTCGAGTCTAGGTGCTACGTTCTGAAAATTAGTGACCCAAGAGTATAATACATATATTTAAGGTACATTTTTGTAGATTGAAAGGTTACGAGCCTAGATTTTTTAAAAATATTTTACTATACCACCTTGTTAGACCCAAGGGGACATAACTATTTCATTTTTACAAATCTGAGAATCCATCAACCATGCACGATTGTTCAATTTTTTTCTGAGTAGTTTAAGGAAGAAGATTAACATTAATATATATTTATAAGTTTTTTTTGCATTTCAATATGCTAACAATAGTTATAAACACATAATAAATGTCAAGGGTTTTAATAAAAACTATATGACTAAATAATACAATTTTAAACAAAAGGCAAAAATAACTAAAATACTAAGTTCTAATGTCTAAAAAAAGTTATAATCTCCTACATTATTTAAAAAATGAAATGGAAACATTCTGTGAAGTTAAAACAAAGTCAAAACGTTGAAAACAAAAGAATGAGTTTTCTGTCAAAAATAGGATACATACTTAAAACAACTGATAAACAATTCAGATTCAACATTTAAAAATGGGGAAAAAATCTAAATATATAACACAAATACCTGTTAAATTTTGAAATTATTCCATTAAATTAGGTGGACATCTTCACTTTTTTAAAATTACAATGGGGGAGTTGAAATCACTGTATTCACTCTGATTTAAACGTTTCCTTTTCCACTTGAACTTCATTAAATCCAATGAGTCATTGGGGCTGTTTTATTTTTCTCGTAATCTTTCTGGCAAGAGTTGAACTGATGTAGCCGATTCTACCTTTAATATAATAGTAGATAACTTTCTTGATATCTACCGTAATCTTTGAGTGTAGAAAATATACTAAATCAGACACCTTTGCCATGACTGACTTCTAAGTTTTTTGGTTTATGATAATATGAATGTGACTTTGAATTTAGATTAAGCTAACCAAACTAAGGCTTTAGGTTTGTAAGTATTTGATTCATGAAACAAAGATTTGAAGAATTTTTGGTCACCATTGATTTTGAATAAAGACAAAGGTAAAGAGGCAAGCGGTTGTAAAACGTGACAAGATTTTCATTGATAAACGGAGATGTTTAAGCTATTCTATAAAAAACAAATCTGGTGTAATGGGATAAAGGAGTTTCTCAACAGCCAAATTTTATGTATATCGAGGCCGTCAGTTATAGAATTGTGGAAAAAGTTTAGTGCCCGAAAAAAATACCGACCCTCAGCAAGCGATCTAACACTTAAGACCAAGAAAAAGGTTCCAATCTGGTGGTTAAGAGGCACTGCGATTTGTAAAGGAGCATTTACGTGGACCAATTTCATATCAAGCACAGCGAACCGGCTCGGTATTTAGCATTTAGTGCAAATGAAGCCGCAAGCATCTGGGATTTTGAGTTCATGGAAAGAAGCTGTTTTAGAGGTTTTCCACTTAAGGTAATAGAACTTATTAAATTTGAAAGCAAGAGAACCCGGTAACAACTCTACTAAAATTTTCGAAAGAGTTTTCGACATGTTTAAGAATCTACAGAAAATAGCACCTGTCATCCGAACGAAATAATAAAGCAATTAATCCTAGAAAAACAAAGCTATTTTAAAACGTGAAAAGTCTTGTGAAGATACTAAAGTTAACTTTATATTTTACGCCTTTACATTCCATCTACTGTTGAATATTTTGGAATTTATAGAGCTTTACTGTTATAAGTGGCCTATGATTTCTCTCTTCATTGGATGGATATGTGATAACATCAATGTTTACAAGTTTTCACAAGCAATTACAATCGGTTATATGTATTTTTGTTAGGCATTTAAAACCAATGAGCGGGTACCATTGCTGGTGGAGTAGAAGTCCTCAAGGTTATGTATCCCTTGCTCGGTAGTCAGTGTTTTGTGCTGATAGAAAATGTATACAATGTAGCTAATTTTTCAGCTGTCTTAATATTATAAAAATTGATAAAACCAACCAAAATATTTAAAAATCTTGACAATGTCTTAGTAATTTGGTCCCTGTTAAATAATATATTTTTATTGATTCCAAGTACATGTTCCAGTCTTTCTAGAAAGAGAGTTTATATTAACTGGAGCCAGTATGTGTTATGTCATTTTTTTTAAATTTCTTCCATGTGTTGTGTCATTTCTCCTACTTGGACTAAAGCCAATAAGTTTCAGTAAAGTTCCAAGAATTGTGCATTTCAACATACAATCATTCACCTAAAGATTACATTTACGTTTTTAAATCATCAAAATTGTTCATTTGCAACATTTCTGCACTTTCGCCTATAGCTGCAACGTCTCAGTATAAGTGATATATTCTTGACTGGGACTTTAAACACCATTACTCATCTAAACTCAAAATTGTTCATTAAGTTTGGTTGATGTTGATATATTGAACACCAACATTTGACTTCTAGTTGCAAATTAAATTAGTAGTTTCTTCACTTGGCTGTTTTATTTTGTTTGATAAAATTAATGTTGAATTGCAAGTAGATATGACATTAAAAAACAGTTCATAATAAAGTGAATTTGTAACCAAATACAATAAAATGCAAAATGAGTTCACATACAGAAGAAGCATTAAAGGCAAAGAGAAAAGTTCATAATGCCATTTATTTCTTGTTGAAAAACTTTTATGATATGCAGCCAATACTGGATGTCAGTTTCATTTTTTGTTGCAGGAATAAACTAATATTTGCACAGCTGACGGATAGGACTCAGATTTCCTAGTAGAGAATTAGTTGAGGTTCTGGAAATTGAATTGTTAGCTGCTACCATTTGCAAATTCAGATTTGATGAGTTATTCCGATTAAACTGGCCCATAGTAAAAAGGGAAAATATCTAAATAGTGGTAAATTATTGATGTTTAATAAACAACTGCAGGCAATGAACAATTGCTTTAATATCATTTTTACTGTTTTTAGGTCAGACTCATGTTTCACAATCATTCACTCAATTTAGTGTACACTTTCAACTCAATATTTTAAAATTGATAACCTAATGTTATATTCAAATTGTTCAGTATAGGTTTGTTGAATATAACAAAACATTGTCTTGTTATACTTGAATTTATCAAAATATTTATGAAAGAAGAATGGGAATATTTGAGTTTAGTGTACATTCAACTGAGTGAATATTTGTGAAACTGGAGCCAGAAGTTTAAATCTGACCATAAATTGTATAAACACACCATTAACGGTCTCTGTAATCAAGTTGTTTTAAGTGTGGGCTTATGGATGTCCTCACCTCTTACCACTTAGGCTCATATCCATCTGGGACAGATCCTAATTTGTCAGTTCACTTGCCAAAGTTGGTGGTTTTCTCAAGGCACTCTGGTTTTCTCCACTATCCTGGAGATGACCACCTTGATATATCTTTAAGAACCTTGACTGGGGGATAAAACACTGTAAATCCAATCCAAACTAACACTATAAATTTGTGGCTTGATTTAATATTTTTTCCATAATAATCAACTCCTCTCTATCTCTGTTTTGTCATATTTTTAAAAACAGATCAGACTGACAATTTTAATGAATCCAAATCGATTTTATCTTGAATGAAAATTTATATACCATCATCACTATGTAGGACTTGACAACATCAACTTTATATTAACTTACAAGTGCACATACATTTACATGTATTTACATATTCTGACTCCTAGCAGAAGGTCCTGCTTCACTTAATCTGTTTTTACAATTGAAAAGCTCTTGAAAATCTTCCCAAGATATTAGATACATGTAGCAATTAAATAGACAATAAATTCCACCCAGACCATTTCAATTCTAGTTTTAGAATTTCTACATCACATCTGAAATCTATAAAGATTTTTTTATTGGATTAACAAAAAAAAAAAAAAAAAAAAAAGCAAAAAGCAAACATGACTTCTTGGTTACATCAAAAATTAATTGTTTCATAAAAGCAAATGCAAATTTCTAAATATGCATATTGTTCTTCCTGTACCAAGTAATTAAAAGTTAAAGCCAATCATATAGACATATTTACAGGTCCTTTTACTCTGCTCTTACCTTCTTTTGTCAGAATCTTAAAATTTCAGTATTTTATGCCAGAACCTATTAGAAAATTTATGAAATAATACAGGCCAACTGGAAGGTAACATGTCTATAAACTGAAGCCTATCTATAATTTCTGTGTTCTTTATTTTACTTTCAGTCTACCATTAAAACTTGGATAAACTTGTCAGTCTTGTTGTAGTTTAAGTTCATGTATATATTCATGCTGTAGATTTTTGTTTTAAGTTTATTCCACAACGAAAATGCACTTATTCAGTGATAACTGTGATTCACAACTTTCTTGCATGTATCAATTATAATACAAATAAAATATCCTCATAAATATTTAACAATCATAATCTCTCAAGCTCAGACTGAAGTCTTTTAAAACTGGAAACAAGTCGTACTTGATGCTCTGTTGATCTCATGGCTTGAAGTTCAACTAAATAACTTGACACACAATCCAAACATAATGTTGTAAATGGCCGCCTGCAAAGACGTTAAAGAATGAAAATACAAATTAAAATCTATAACACATTGTCTACGTATTAATTAAAAAAAGTCATGATTTTCAATAGTACACAAAAATTGACAATTTTTTCATAAATGACTCATGGTGGCAAATTCTCAATCAAAAATAAAATCCAGAAATATAAATCTTCTGTTGTTGCTTTTTTTTTTTTTTTTTTTTTTTTTTTTTTTTTTTTTTGGAATTTTGGAGTTACAACCTAAAAACCAATGTTCAATCAGGTTTTAGGAAGATAAATGATTGTGCCAATTTGCATTACTAAGGTATTCAAACAAAAACTACACCAACGAAGTCTTGTCCAAACCATATTATTATCATTAGCAGACTTAATTTTCAACCTCTGTTGAATACTTAGTAAATCTGTACCTTCTATAGACATGATAGAGAACTGCCTGTATATAAACATCACTTGTTAAAAAACCATATTAATGCCATTTCTTTGCATGTTTTACTAACATCTTAAAACAGTCAATGTTCTTACAACCAACTTTTCCCTTAATAAATGTTTTAAATATAAGTATTTTATATTATAAACATAAATTTGTACTAACCTTTCATAGGATGGAATAATGGTTGGGTTTTTGGTAACAAAATTTAATAATTCACATAATACTTCTAACAACCTCAATGGTCTCTGTATAGTTTGCCAGTAAGGATCCTAAAATTAGGAAAAATAAAAGAAATATTATTAATCAAATATGGAATACACACAGCTTAATACACAGAAACATAGAAAAAAGAACTTGCATGTAAAGCATGGTGACAAAAGTGAGTAAATTTTCCACCATGTTGAATTTGATTTTTTTCCTTAGTAAAAAAAAACGTTACTTTTAACATTGTATAAATAGGTGGGATTTTATTTAAATGACTATGGTAAATATCGAGTTGGAACTCTTCATAATATATGGAGGTATATATCGTCTGCTTCTATGAATTAACGCCATTGGTTTACAATGGCAACTACACAGAAGGAACCATCAGAGGAGACAAAAAATGTAATAATTTCACTATTTCGAAACAGTGCAAAGTTTTTAAATATTAATAGTGCATCGATTTGTCATTTTCTTAAATGTTATCGGAACTTAGGATCAGTAGAAAACAAAGCAAGAAGTGGGCGACCAAAAAAGATGAAAACAGCCTGTCGTTTTTAAATCAGGTTTTAAGAAGTGACAGAACTTCAACTTTGACAGACATTATGAACAATTTAAATGAATTTTCACATGTTCAATTATGTTAAAGGACTTTTCAAAGAATTTACATAAATTTAATTGTTTTAAGTGTATACCGTATTTACTCGTCTATTAGTTGCACCCGCGTATAAGCCGCACACCCCCCCCCCCCCTTTTCACCCCCAAATTGTTGCTAATTTTTATACTACCAGCATATAATCCGCACCTATATTCACTTTGATATTCAGCCATGATTTAGACTCGGGTAAGGTAAGTACATTTTATATCTTTTTGAATGATAATAAAAGATTATGTTTTTCAAATTGTTTTGATTTTTTGTTTATTTTAGTATCTCTCAAAGAAATAGATCAAGGGTTGGCAACAATTTAAACACATCACACATCATGGTCACATCACTGTTAAGTGACCATTTAGGCCTTGTGGCTAGATTATGAAATACTGATGTCAGTAAGTGTCAATGATATTGACAGTAGAATTCACAAAAACGGAAAAAATAAATTTCGCATCTGCCTGGATCAATCACCATCAGACCGCATCTTGATGATTCAAGTGTATTGGAATGTTATATGAAACGCAACTGCGACTTTGGTAAATGGTTATAGTCAGTTTATAAAATTAAAATAGCCTACGCAATTTCTTTGCAATGGTGGCTTTGTGTTTAGTATTAAAATTTTTATTCGACAAATAATTTAACTTTACACAGTATGTTAATTGGTATGCCACATATAAAACTGAATGATTTAAGAATTAGATGTTGACTGTGACAGTTTTTTTTTCTGAAACGGACTATAAAATCCTAATTATTGACCCAATCAGCTGTTACACTGTAACAATGGCGGTTTTTACACCTGGCAATGTTAAAAAGACACTTGGTAATTAAAAATATCTAGAAAAAAATGACAGCAATTAAACCTGCAATATATTTGCACAATTTGTTTTGAAAGCATCTTTTCAGAGAATGTACAGAATAGTTTACTGGCTTCGAGAGACAAAATCTTGTCGAGATTTAACCACATTTTTCATTGATTCCAAAACCCTGGAGAGTATATTTTTGTTGTACCCGCGGATAAGCTGTATCCCCCTTCTCAAATTCTTATTTTTGTATAAACACTGCGGCTTATACCCGAGTAAATACGGTAGTTCGGAAAAAAGTCGGGGTGAGGAGAGTTGACAGAGTTAGGCATGTAAACAGGGCTCGTGGTAAATTACAGTGAACAGTTCAAAATGACTGGAGTAAAATAATATTTACTGATGAAATATCTGTAACCATAAGTGTAAATGGTGTTGTAAAAGTCTGGAGGAAAAAAATGAAGGTTACTTACCCAAGTGCATCGGCCATCTTAAGCAAAACACAGGAGTGAATGTGAAAATTATGATGTAGGGATGTATAACATACTATGGTCAAGGTATTTTGTTCAACGAAATTGAAATAGCGAAAAATATATTTCTATGCTTGACGAGACTCTTTGGCCAGTAATTATCAAATAGACCATACCTGTTTCAAGATGACAATGCCCCACCCCATGCATCAATATTAATTTTTCTCATATTTTGATGTTTTATCTCACCTTCACCTTCAGAAAAATTATAAGTGAACATAGTTCAAAAATCTCCATTTAATTCTGATGGTAATATGCTATAAAATTATAATGCAAAGTTCAACTTTAGATTTTTACAGAGAAATTATAGACAAAACTTCAAAAATAATTTTATTATATCAATACTATAGTCAGCCTGTACATAAATAAATTGTGTTATACGGGTTTAATAGTAAAAAGGGTTAGCCAAAAATTTAAAAAAACAAAGAGGTAATTAATACAATTTTATTTTCTTTCTTAAAAAATACAAGATATATGCATAAGACCAGGGGTTGAACAATCAAAAACATGTAGGTTAATCTAAGTTCAAGGCTTCTTAAAATTAATAAGTATTTTCCCCAAACCCAATTTAAATAGATGAGTAACCAATTTCAGACCAAAACGTCACATAAAAATTTAGCTATGGTATTCATCATGGTCAAAGGGGATCTTAGATGCATTATATACATTGTATGTATATATGGTATGCTACTAAGGTTATTTTTTAAAAATCATTTCTTTTTCTTACATGATCAATCAGCAAAAAATAAACTTGTGTGGAATACCCATACAAATATTTCAAGTTTGTATGAGCTGTGCATGCAGTGATGCTAGAAACTTATTCTTTTGTTTTATTCTTAAAAGATGTAACATCATCTTTGAAGTACAATCACATTACAGCAGCCTAAGGGGCAAATTACATCAAGCATAAAAATAAAAGGCTGACTATCAAAATGTATAAATTTTCAGTACATTTTAAAAGTTGAAACTTAGATTTTAGAATGAATGATATCATTGTATAGTTTATACAAACATTTAAACCAAAATTCAATCCAGTCTCACCAAGGGTGTACTTTTTTATGTAGAAAGTTAAATACAGTAAGATTTAGCCAACTTGTGCCAATGTCTGTAAATCATGATTTAAGCAGACATAAAATGGGAGACAAAATAATCCAATGTGAGTATTTTTATGAGGGATAGATATTCTCACCCTCTGATATAAAAATTTCCTTCAAAGACTTGATGGCAAGCCTGACTTCTTACTAAAATTTTCACCCCCTCTGGTTATATTTTACTATCTCACATGGATAGTCATTATAGTTTGTTATAGTCTGGTTTTACACTATCACCACTAAATAATTTTTTATACATGAATGATTACATAACATACACACGTGGGGCCCAATTGAGACATAATCATTCGTGCAAATTTGATAGCCCTTAACAAAGGCATGATTACCACTAAGATTCATTAAATTTTGGCCCAGTAGTTATTGAGAAGATTAAAATGCCAAAACTTTATGCATGATGGACAACAAATGACCGAAGAAGATAGATTGCAATAGCTCATCTGGGCTCTCAGCTCAGGTGAGCTAAACGGTGTGTTCATTTTAATTTCAAAGTCCAGGGATTCTGAATTATTATATCCTGTGTAGGACTAAATTTTTAATGAAAAATAGCATTATTTTTTAGTGTCAGTATGGTTTGTGTTGCATCATAAACAAACTGAACTGTTTTTATTTGTTACCCAGTGGGCAGTGCAAGAGTAAATTATATATTTTACAATACATTAGCTTCTGTGGATTTCATTCATGAACAACTTGAAAAAGGTACATCAAGGTGCATTTCTACTGTTCCTATAATTTTTAAAAAAAATTTCACAAAAATTCACAGAAAATTTTCAAATAACAAACTAATGTGATAGCACACATAACAGAAAAGAAAATACATCTCAAAATAGGGTTTACAATTATGTCATGTGACTTCTATTAAACTAACCATTAACTTGTATTTATGAGTTAGATTTTGGACAAAAGATAATGGAGTTCATGTGGTTAATTTACTTCATACATGTACATGTTACGTACCCTTGATTTAAACATTCTATCATAAATTTCCAGGAGTTTTCCTACAGATAATCCAGTCTCCAGCATCATCTCAAAAACCCATTTTGTACTCAAATTTATCTCACAACTCCTCTGCTCAAGATACTTAATGATAAAAGCTACAATTACAAAAAAAAAAAAAAAAATTTTTAACTAAGACTTTCAAAAGAACAAGGTAGATTGCCTATACAAAATTTAACATATTCCATTAAAAATTTTTTTACATAAGCACAAAATAAAACCTCAAGTTCATGGCATCAACTTTCCTATACCTAATACAGACAAAGCTTGAAAAGTAAATAAAAATAACATACCACCTACATGTATATCTTATGTACATACAAAATTTGTATCAGAATGTCATTTTATTCCTATAACAATACCATTACAATCTGTGTTAAGGTCTTTCAACAATTTTTTTTCATTTAGCCATATGAAGATAGTAATCATTCTTTTTTTTTACTCATGATTTTTTGATACCAATTCTTTATAACCAGGTTCTACTGTCTTGATAGATTGATGTTTTGTTTTAAAAGCATAATTTTGTGGTACCCAGCTCTATCATATAACAAAATTTCATTACAGTGTTTTCTGAGATGCATATAATAAAAATTTACTAAACATATGTAGGAGCAGGATTAACATTATCAAATGACAAATGCTCATATCTTAAAACACTGCTACAGTTGAAACTGTCTAAACTGAAAACATTTTTTATTACAATTTTTGTGTACACAAGTCAGATTTTGGTTTACGCAGGTTAATTTTACAAAATATATCAGGTGCATATTCAAACAGAATTTTAGTGTTTTAGGGGGTATTGTGTGTTTAAACTCAATTTGCCAATTACTTACAGATGCTGATCATTGAAACAAGAGGGCCATGAAGGCCCTGGACGCTCACCTGAAAATGATGTACACTCAGCTTGATTTTGGCAAAATGGAGTCTCTATTTTTAAAAGAGATTTTTCCTTTATTTCGAACTAGTGACCTAACATGACCCATATATAAACTTGAGCTAGCTTTTGTAAGGAGGATCAATCTCAGCAAGTTTGATGAAGATTGGACTAAAATTTGGGCCTCAGATGTGTTAACAGGGTTTTTATATAATTTGACCTCACGATCTATTGACACAACAAAACCAGGAAAAAAAAAACTTCAACTAGCTTTTGTCAAGAGGATCGTTCTGACTAGGATTGATAAAGATTGGACAAAATTTGAGCCATCAGATGTGTTAACAAGGTTTTAAATAATGACCCAGTGACCTACTTATTGACCCAACATGGGCCATATACGAACTTGAGCTAGCTTTTGTCAAGAGGATCATTCTGACTAAGTTAAACAAAGATTGTGCTAAAATTGGTGGCTCAGGAGTGTTAATAAGATTTTTCTATTATTTGGCCTAGTGACCTACTTATTGACTCAACATGGCCAATATACAAACTTTGGCTAGCTTTTGTCAAGAGGGTCATTCTGACTAAGTAAGATGAAGATTGCACTCAAATTGGGGCCTCAGATGTGTTAACAAGGTTTTTCTGGAATTTGACCTAGTGACCTACTTATTGACCCAACATGGCCTATTTACCAACTTGAGCTAGCTTTTGTCAAAAGGATCATTCTGACTAAGTTAGATAAAGATTGCACTTAAATTGGGGCCTCGGGAGTGTAACAAGGTTTTTCATTATGTGACCTAATGACCTAGGTGTTGAACCAACATGGCCCATAGCTAGCTTAGGTCAAGAGGATCAATCTGACAATGTTTGATGAAGATTGCACTCAAATTGGTGCCTCAGGAGTGTTAACAAGGTTTTTCTTTGATTTGACCCAGTGACCTATTTATTGACCCAACATGACCCATGTTCGAAGCTGACTTGGCTTTGGTCAAGAGGATCCCTGTGGCCAAGTTTGATGTCAATTGGATTAAAACTGTGGCCCCTAGAGTGTTAACAAGCAAAAGTTGACGCACGTCGCACGACAGACGAAGACTGATCACAATAGCTCACTTGAGCACAAAGTGCTCAAGTGAGCTAAAATAATAATAAGATTTTTTGCAAAGCAGACTGAACTAAGAAATTTAAAGTTTTTTCCTTTTGATCTTTGCAAGAATATTGCAGAAACAGATTGTTTGTTTAGCACATATTGTCTTCATAATGCATAACTTGACAACAATTAAACTGACTTCGACATACATGCTACTTTAACATATTTGACCCTAGGACTAGAAAATTAATACATGTCTTATATAGTCACCAAGCAAGACAAAAAAGTGTCTAAAAGTAATGGTAAGAAAGACGCAAAGAACTCTCAATGTAAAATACCATTGGAGCATAGCAAAGGTAAAAACTTTTGCACTTTAATCAATTGTTGGAAGTTGATAATATATGTACAAATGTACATGTATGTACAATGTTCTCGACTCGTCAGTTAATCCATCTATTTGCCCTTTTTCTTTGATTATATATTTTAGTTCTAATTTATAAATTTTATTTTACCAGAAGAATTGTTTTTTGTCAGGGTATATAGTTTTAATGAAAAATAATATGAATTTTGTGTTATATTTTCATATCCATCAATGGTGATTTGCATTGTCATTAAAATTTTCTCCAGAAATCTATTTTCATTGTCATTAAATACTAAGAATGAAATTTATGGCCTAATCTTTTTGAAATAAAAACCATGACCCTAGGAACACTACTTCCTTACACATGGTTGTCAAAGCCATGTTTCTATTTCATGGCCAAAAATTTTCTTATAGGAAATCCATGGGGGAATAATGGCCATAAAATTTCAGTGCTTTCATGGCCTTGAACTTTTTTCATGGGTTAATATTGATATGTTTTCTGTATACTTCATGGTCATTAAAAAAATAACATGATTTTTTTCAGAGTATGGAAATACATGCATGTTAAATTCATTTTTTTTCAATTAAATTCATTGTTACTGATACTGCTCTATTCATGCCCCCCCCCCCTTATTTTACTGAGATATTATGGCATTTTCATGATAAATATCTATAGGTTGTTATTTCTGGTCAAGTCAAGGAGTAGCATACAGCAGTGATAGTCATTAGTACCTGCAGGATAATATCTTTCAGTTTTTATGTATAATTTTCCTATTGATACAAGTTTGTTTCTTATGTTTGTTTCTCTGACCAGATCAGCCATTCCTGTTGTTCCATCAATTTCTGCAATAAAAACAAGGCTATTATTTTTTTTATTATCCACAATAAAAACAAGAATATTTTTTACTATCATCAAATCAAGTTTCATCTTGTACATGTATTTCAAGCTATACACAAAAAATTTATATAATTTTTGGTGAGTATCAAGATTCAAAAGTTTGAAAATATATTAATTTATTTTTATTTTAATAAAATATTGTTTTTGCATCAACTACATCCAATCCAAAAATTAATGCATGTGATTACATTAAAATTTACTTACGAAAATTTCCTAAAATTTTCGAAGTCTTAAGATGGATAAAAAATACATGTACTGTACATGTATAGGACGAAAACTTAATAACAGGAACTTCTCTAATCGATATAATTATAAACATTTATTATTAAGATACTCACTTTAAATTTTGAGCCCTCTTAGTATCTTATCAATATTTTGCTTCAATAGAATTTAATTCAGTGCAAGTCTAAAACAGTGAACAAGTAAAATCTGATATTGGAGTCAATATCATAAATTCAATAGTTTTTTAAACCTTTGTCCCAAAAAAAAGAAAGAAAAAATTTTTAAGTTTTTAAAATAAATAACATTATTTTTGCAGTTGGGATAGGAACCAAATTTTAGCCCTGAAATTGGCCTAGTGAGCTGTAAATTATTTTTATATTGAAAAACAAAGCATTACCTCCATCAATAATATTCTGCCAAAGGTTTTCTACTAAAGCACCATCATAAAGTCCAGCACAATGTACAATGGCTAATTTACACTCAGATAATTCAAATCTGTCTGCAAACTCCTCATACAACTGAAAGTAACAACAATATTTAATTAAAGTCTAACTTTTCTCATTAATTGGGAGTGGTGTAAAGTTGTTTTCAGGGTTAGCTTTTATGGGTTTCATTGCTTGGACATTGCTAAAGTCAACAATTGCAAATTAATTTTTTTCAAATAAGATTGGTGATAAAATCCAGCTTTTGGCAATTAGTATGGCAACATGGAATTTTATGTTTATATAAAAAGAAAAAAAATTAAAATAATAAAATAAAATAAAACAAACATATACACAGAAATTTATACATATACATTATGTATTGGAAATAAGCAACCAAAGAATGTGATACAACAAACAAAATACAACAAGAGCACCGCCGAGCGTAGCATTATACGCCCGTGTTATATTGATCGAGTAGTACTATTTACTAGTGTGGCAACACCTTTAGGGGTTTCGCGGGAAAGAATGGAACAATCTAGAGGATTTCTATCAGTAGAGCTCATCCACAGAACTTGCCACTCAAAAGTTTGACACAGACCTAACGGATAAGTGCCAAACCTACCAATAATTTGGTAAAGAATTGGTTACTTTAATATGGGTACGAATTCAAAACGGTATGTTAAATTGTTTTTGGATGATAGCGCCGACTTTAAACAGTTATTGTGGATTTTAGGTAAAAGATAGAAAAAATATAAAAATACCGTCTTTTCCGTCAGATCTTAAACATTTTTCGGTCAATGGACGACTTTTTCGTACAATGAACTGTTATTGAACAGGAGTGCGTTAAACGTAATTGTTTTTTGGAAAAATTCATTTTTTGCATGTTTGACCCCAAAATTAAGTATGATACCGATTTTTCCCAAAAATTTCACCAAGTTAGATAGCTAGATCGCATTAGACTCCATAACCTCAGAAATTTTTAGCAAAATCTATCGAGGAGTTTTCAAGGTCCCCAAGATGCAAATATATGCTGCTAAAAAGGAGAAAGTTGTCGCCTTTATCATTTCACATCCAGAGGATGTTCCGAATGAATTCGTCACTAATCCTCTAGATTGTTCCATTCCTTACTGAGAAGTATAAGTACAACTAGGATATATGTATGTAAAAATATATTGCTAAATGGATAGTGGTAGACTGCTATATAATTTATATTCATTTCCAGGAAGGAAGAAGTTTAAAATATAATGTTAGGTCATGGCAGTGTTTTCATGTGTTAAGCATTGCATGCAGGAAGATTTTAGGAAACAAATACATTTTTTGTCTGAAATGTTTTGAGAACCTTTTTTTAACCAACCTGAAATAATTTATATCTATAAAGCTTAATTATAATTTGAACTGTTGTCGTGATCTGTGCAGTATGATAAAAAGGTGTTTTAAGTTAAAAAAGGGGCATAACTCCTCCAAAAATAATCTGAAAAAGTTGTAATTCGAACTTGCACCAGATAATAACATCGTAAATGTGTATACCAAATTTCATTTGAATCCATAAATAGTTGTAGGCTCTGATGATTGGAAACCACATGGTCATACATACAAAAATTTCTAAGTTAAACAAGAGGCCCATGGGCCTTAACGCTCACCTGAGAATATCTCCAAAATTGTTTACAAAGTGCAACAGACAATATATCAAGTACAGAAAATTTAAAGAAACTCAAGAACTCCCAAAAAAATTAATCAGAAATATTCAGTCACATTTCATTAATAAGCAGCTAATATGCATAAAGTGACTGTAGTCTTCTTTTGCAGCTGTCACCTTGACCTTTCAACATATGACCTTGAATCATATATCAAAATGATTGCCACGTCAATATCTACAATATTCCAATATGCATGCCTATACAAAAAGTTAATAGTTTACAAGATAATTAGCAATTTAAGTCTTCTTTTGCAGTTGTGACCTTGATCTTTTGACATATGACCTTGAACTATATATTAAAATCATCGTCAATACCTACAATATTCTAAAATACATGCCCATACAAAAAGTTAATAGTTTTCAAGATAATTAGCAATTTAAGTCTTCTTTTGCAGTTGTGAACTTGACCTTTCAACATATGACCTTGAACCATATATCAAAATGATCGTTGTTGCAATACCTACAATATTTTAATTTACATGCCTATATAAAAAGTTAATAGTTTTCAAGATAATTAGCAATTTGTCTTCTTTTGCAGCTGTGACCTTGACCTTTCAACAAATGAACTTGAACTATATATCAAAATGATTGTTGTCGCAATACCTACAATATTCTAATATACATGCCTATACAAAAAGTTAATAGTTTTCAAGATAATTAGCAATTTGAGTCTTCTTTTGCAGCTGTGACCTTGACCTTTAAACATATGACCTTGAAATATATATCAAAATGATCGTCATGTCAATACCTACAATATTCTAATATACATGCCTATACAAAAAGTTTATAGTTTTCAAGATAATTAGCAATTTTACTTTTCTTTTGCAACTGTGACCTTGACCTTTCAACATATGACCTTGAACCATATATCAAAATGATCGTCATGTCAATACCTACAATATTCTAATATACATGCCTATACAAAAAGTTAATAGTTTTCAAGATAATTAGCAATTTAACTTTTCTTTTGCAGCTGTGACCTTGATCTTTCAACATATGACCTTGAACCATATATCAAAATGATCGTCATGTCAATACCTACAATATTCTAATATACACGCCTATACAAAAAGTTAATAGTTTTCAAGATAATTAGCAATTTAACTTTTCTTTTGCAGCTGTGACCTTGACCTTTCAACATATGACCTTGAACCATATATCAAAATGATCGTTGTCCAAATATCTACAATATTCTAATATACATGCCTATACAAAAAGTTAATAGTTTTCAAGATAATTAGCAATTTAAGTCTTCTTTTGCAGCTGTGACCTTGACCTTTCAACAAATGAACTTGAACTATATATCAAAATGATTGTTGTTGCAATACCTACAATATTCTAATATACATGCCTATACAAAAAGTTTATAGTTTTCAAGATAATAAGCAATTTAACTTTTCTTTTGCAACTGTGACCTTGACCTTTCAACATATGACCTTGAACCATATATCAAAATGAGTGTCATGTCAATACCTACAATATTCTAATATACATGCCTATACAAAAAGTTAATAGTTTTCAAGATAATTAGCAATTTAACTTTTCTTTTGCAGCTGTGACCTTGATCTTTCAACATATGACCTTGAACCATATATCAAAATAATCGTCATGTCAATACCTACAATATTCTAATATACATGCCTATACAAAAAGTTAATAGTTTTCAAGATAATTAGCAATTTAACTTTTCTTTTGCAGCTGTGACCTTGACCTTTCAACATATGACCTTGAACCATATATCAAAATGATCGTTGTCCAAATATCTACAATATTCTAATATACATGCCTATACAAAAAGTTAATAGTTTTCAAGATAATTAGCAATTTAAGTCTTCTTTTGCAGCTGTGACCTTGACCTTTCAACAAATGAACTTGAACTATATATCAAAATGATTGTTGTCGCAATACCTACAATATACTAATATACATGCCTATACAAAAAGTTAATAGTTTTCAAGATAATTAGCAATTTGAGTCTTCTTTTGCAGCTGTGACCTTGACCTTTCAACATATGACCTTGAAATATATATCAAAATGATCGTCATGTCAATACCTACAATATTCTAATATACATGCCTATACAAAAAGTTTATAGTTTTCAAGATAATTAGCAATTTTACTTTTCTTTTGCAACTGTGACCTTGACCTTTCAACATATGACCTTGAACCATATATCAAAATGATCGTCATGTCAATACCTACAATATTCTAATATACATGCCTATACAAAAAGTTAATAGTTTTCAAGATAATTAGCAATTTAACTTTTCTTTTGCAGCTGTGACCTTGATCTTTCAACATATGACCTTGAACCATATATCAAAATGATCGTCATGTCAATACCTACAATATTCTAATATACACGCCTATACAAAAAGTTAATAGTTTTCAAGATAATTAGCAATTTAACTTTTCTTTTGCAGCTGTGACCTTGACCTTTCAACATATGACCTTGAACCATATATCAAAATGATCGTTGTCCAAATATCTACAATATTCTAATATACATGCATATACAAAAAGTTAATAGTTTTCAAGATAATTAGCAATTTAAGTCTTCTTTTGCAGCTGTGACCTTGACCTTTCAACAAATGAACTTGAACTATATATCAAAATGATTGTTGTTGCAATACCTACAATATTCTAATATACATGCCTATACAAAAAGTTTATAGTTTTCAAGATAATTAGCAATTTAACTTTTCTTTTGCAACTGTGACCTTGACCTTTCAACATATGACCTTGAACCATATATCAAAATGAGTGTCATGTCAATACCTACAATATTCTAATATACATGCCTATACAAAAAGTTAATAGTTTTCAAGATAATTAGCAATTTAACTTTTCTTTTGCAGCTGTGACCTTGATCTTTCAACATATGACCTTGAACCATATATCAAAATAATCGTCATGTCAATACCTACAATATTCTAATATACACGCCTATACAAAAAGTTTATAGTTTTCAAGATAATTAGCAATTTAACTTTTCTTTTGCAGCTGTGACCTTGATCTTTCAACATATGACCTTGAACCATATATCAAAATGATCGTTGTCCAAATATCTACAATATTCTAATATACATGCCTATACAAAAAGTTAATAGTTTTCAAGATAATTAGCGATTTAAGTCTATTTTTGCAGCTGCGACCTTGACCTTTGAACATATGACCTTGAACCATATATCAAAATGATTGTTGTCGCAATACCTACAATATTCTAATATAAATGCCTATACAAAAAGTTAATAGTTTTCAAGATATAGTGACAAATAAATAATTTTTAGCAATTTTCCCACTAAGATCCTTGCCATTTCCCCATTTTGAGCCCCATCGCTTTCATTTGTGCAAATCTAAAACTAGATGACCTCAGAATGTTATAAGTGAAATAACTAAGGTATATCACTTGTACATTCAGAGGAGAAGATTTTTAAAGTTTTTCACTATTTCCCCCCTTATGGGGCCCCAAGGGGACATAACTCCTTCATATGTGCAAATCTGAAAGGCCTTCATCCAGACATCATCATCACCAAGTTTCATCAAATTTGGGTTGGTAGTTTTAGAGGAGTTGATTAAAATGTAAAATGTTAACGCACGACGGACGACGCACGACGCACGACAGAGGACGGACGGTGAACCATCGCAATAGCTCATCTGAGCTTTCAGCTCAGGTGAGCTAAAAAGGGGCATAACTCCTCCAAAAATAATCCGAAAAAGTTGTAATTCGAACTTGCACAAGGTATTACCATGGTAAAGCTGTATACCAAATTTCATTTGAATCCATAAATGTTTGTGGTCTCTATTGAACGGAATACAAATTGTTAACAGACGCCCGCCCGCCCGCCCACCCGCCCGGACGGACGGACAGCACCGTAACATAATACGTCCCGTCATATGACGGGCGTATAAAAACGAAACTCAATAATACAAAGACCACTTGTTTATTAAGGCCCCTATCTTAATACCTCTTTGCTTTATGCTTGAGCCAAAAAGTACCTCTATATAATGACCATCTGTCTTGGGTACCATGGGTTGCCTTTCAATATAGGTTTTACTAAACTTTAAAACTGCTTTTTCACGTAATGATTAAATGGTATACAGAGATGTGGTTGAAGTACCTTTAACAGAACTTAATATATATCCTGTTTGAATTTAACTCACTGGTTTCTTAACATGTATATTTAATGAATATATAGCATAACAAAGTGATAAATAATTAATGATAAATACAGTAACAAAGTGATAAATAATTAATGATTAATGAAGTAAGTACCATTGTGAGATCAAGTAAGTCGGAATCTAAACGATTCATAGCTTCCTGTATCTGTAAAGTATTATTAGATATTCTGCTTAGTGCTTTCTGGACTTGTAATTGAAGTCTCGCTACCTGAAAATATGAAAAAGAAAATTAAAACTTAAAGAGTCCTGCAGTTCTTTTATAAATAAGGATATAAAAATATAGAAAATTGAAATCAGAATACATTCTCCAACAAATTTTACTATGTTTAAATAAATTAAGCATCTGAAGTCAATTCTTACTATACATTTCACAATATACTTTTTGAGAAACTCTGTCTCATCATAAGTGAAAGAATCTTGATGGGGCAATGAAAACCATTACTACACTCTTGAAAATCTGTTCCTGATGTTTGAAACATATCATTTTCAGCTTGTTTTTATTTATCCCAAAGCACTTCTATAATCCCTACAGTGCTTCAGATTGTTTTGAAAAACCAGGGGCCCAAGGGGTCCATTCTGTGCAGAAATGAGGGGCCCTTTTTAAAGTAAGGGGCCAATAATTTTTCTGTTATCAGAAAATAAAGAATTTAATTTTGATATCATCCTTCAGTCTATGAATAGACTTGAAATTACACCATCGCCATGCATGGGTAATTATCTCACTATTCATGCGACTATGATCTATCTATCACACCTTTCAAGTTTCAGAGAGGTCCACATTTCGATTTATTATTATTAAATTAAGAATTGAAAATTCCGTTTATACAAAATGTTATCACAAACATTGCCTATCATCAATCTAATGTAACGTTATATTCAGCAGACAACATGAACATGTCTGAAGCTGAGCGACCATGTGACAGCTCTAACAAATGTTTAAAATAAATAAACAGTGGCTTTACTTGGTGTTTTAATTCTTTTTACTAAGTCTTTAATTACATGTTGATTCATTTACCGCTTTCTTCATCTCAGGTCTTTATTAGCAAAAACGAGAGAATGCTACTTCGCTTCCTTTTTGACATTTTCATTTTACGCTACCTTAAAATCAGAAGTATTCCGATATACAATAATCTTAAGAGACACTTTCTGTTTTTTGCCATCTGATTTTTTCAGGATGATCGAAAGAACATGTGTTTTAGATCTAAATTCGTCCATATTTTAGTGTGCCCATACGAGCGCACTGAGTACAATTCTCATGTGTCATTTTTAAAAATTATGCGGGATTAACACGAGTGCACCGACAATCTGAAGCATTGTTCCTAAATTTGAACATATGATGACAGTGAATTATAATTTTACAATACATACAAGCTCTCTGTAGACTTGTACTCTTAACACTTCCTTTGAAAATAATTACAGTGAAACTTCCGTAAACCGACACTCCACGGGACCGGTCATTTTGGTTGGTTTACAGAGGTGTCGGTTTTCAGAAGTTTAAAAAAACGGATTCGAATCCGGTTCGTTCCAGTCCGTTACCAAGTCAGAATTTAGTCAGTTACCGGATATGGCTATTATAATGGTATATTATGTGTGTGCATTCGATCGTGTTTTTTAACACTTACATCGTGTAAAGTGATATTTTAAATGTATTTATATTTTATTTTTATATTAAACAAATATAACAATGAAACAATGTGCATACATTGTCATCGTAGTTGTAATACGTAGTTCTTATCGTCTACCATGATCGGGCCCTGCTAACAGTACTTTTGTGTCACTTTTTTTTTCCTTGACCTCGCCCGAGAAGAAGAGGCCATATCAATCATTCAGATTTAAAAAAAAACAAGAAAAAGAAAAAAAAAAAAAAAAAAAAAAAGAAAAGAAAAAAGAACGTGATTTATTTAAGTTCAAGGCTGTATTGTTTTTAGAAAATCCTTTGCCTTGCATCTAAAAACATCATGCAGCTTTTCGGCATCCGACTTTTTTTTTAAAATATAAAAGCACATTTTAATAAAACGTTTTAAACACGTTTGTTTATTTTAAAATTACATACGATATAAATACATGTATCTTATAATTAATAAGTTAATGTATTAAGTAAACATCGACGGTAGGTAAACAGGTGTTATACATAGCCCGCGGTAATGATGAGTTCTCATCACGTGCAGTCATTCGTGACAATTCAAACATTATTTGTTCCAAAGATAATGTCGGTATTCGGAAGTTTATTTACTGTTAAAGAAGCCGATTTGGGCTGACAAATTATGTCGGTGTTCGGAATACGGAGGTGTCGGTTTTCGGAAGTTTTTATAACATGATTTATATAAGAATAAATCCGTCCCGAGCAGACATTGTCGGTTTAGGGAGGTTGTCGGTATTCAGAGGTGTCGGTTTTGGGAATTTACACTGTATAAAGTTTGCTTTCAAACATTTCATTAAGGAGTTGCAAAACATGAACATTTAGTCTTAAAATCAAAAATCTGAAAATGACACTCCAAAAGAAGTGTAATGTATTGAAATCAAATGTTAAATCTTCAAATTGAGACAAAATAACTGAGGCTTGTAGGGAAAAGTAAAATATTGGTTAGTTGATTCATTGTAATGCTGTTTAACATTGCAGCAGCAATTCTTCAGCTATTTGCTATGTGAGCAAAGTTTTTAATCCCCGAGGATTAATTTAAAACCATTAAATAATACATACATTATATGTATGATATATGGGAGTGTATATGAAATCTGGTAGTTTGCATTATGGTTAGGCTTGTAAGTACACTCAGGGCCACTTTTTGTTAAGGTGATAACTCACCGAGTTAGTGCACTGCAGAAAAGCATACCACTCCCGATGTCATATTACATTAACATACAAGATGATAAAGTCTATACTCTAGTCTTCTAGAAGAGTGCCAGTTAAGAAAGCATTATCTCAAATTTTAAAGTCCTATGTATGACCTATCTGGGTTTGAACCCATAACCTACTGCCAACAGTGGACCTTCTACCACTTAGCTACTGAGGTGGTCAAGAAAATCCTAAGAGATGATAGGTTTGTGTTGCTATGATTACATATAACATTACTTACTTCCATTTTCTCCTCTAGTTCATGTAAGAATTCACCTTCCACTGCAGAACTTGTGTGTGTGGTAGAACTTTTGGCACATAGTAAAGCCCGAGAAAGATATTCAATCCTCTGTTGTAGTGGAACATCTGTACTGTAATAGTCAAACACATCTTTACATGTATAACAATTTGATAAACTTCTAAATTCTAAAATTGCGTTAGTAAAAGCATCAAGGTTACATTTAATGAACTTAACCTTTATTTGCCACTTCCATTATTGAGCTGATGGTTTATATTGATTGTGACATCATTGATCTTACTGCCATTTTTGCAGTAGCAAATCATACAGCAACTACATCATTGCAATAAAAAAATAATTATATGAAAAACAATGACTGATTTTTCTTATTTTGAAAAATGAGGATTTAAGTTGTAAAAATTATATAAAAATGTTCAATCTCTTATCAAAATTTTAATTATAAGCATAATCTTAAACAATGAATCTAATTTTTGTTCTGGTAAAAAGGCTGCATGGAGACTTTGCACACTTTTTCATAATTAACTTTGTTACCAAAATCAAGACATGCAAGATCAAAATTTTAATCTGTTTAACCCAAGCACCATCTACACCAAATTTCCTTTAAATTGGTTAAGTGGTTTCAGAGGAGAAGACTGAAGTTGAGACACATACAGGAGCACATAATCCAAACCGAAGACTTCACAGTGACTGACTAGATAAACATTTCTAATCAAACAAGATTTCAAATTGACCAATTAGAGAAACATCTCCAATCAAATGTCAGATTGTAAGCTACATTTTAGATTTTCTTTTTTAGTTATGGTTCTAATCAATCAAACTTTAGATTTGTTTACCAGGAAAATCATTTTGGACTTTCTTCTTTTTTTTTTTTATCTCCTTACAATGTTAAATTTAAATGTAAAATGATCTATAAAAAATCAATTAGGTTTAATAAACAAATTGATACTCCTTAAAAGTAGTGTTTCATGAAGACTATAATGGAAAAACAAATTCCCAGTACAGGCAACAGCTTTCTGTGAGCTTGCTACAGAAATGTTTTTCGTAGATTCTGTAAGTATTGCCATATGACCAGTGCAATTTACTTTACTTTTTTGGGTACAATTACAATAAGCATTAATTAAGGTTCAGAGATTATTTCATCATTTACTTGCATTTACTTGACAGAAACAGTTCGATCTAATATCAGACATGACTCCCCCTTCTCAAAACACACACACACACACACACACACACACACACACACACACACACACACACAGAAAATTCATCAGGATAATATGAAATAAAAGATGCGCCTGGAGCACATGATACGCCTGTCAGATATTTAAACTTCTTTTTTAATGTCTTAAACAACTTGACATTAAGCTAAAACATATTTTTTTAAAACAAAAGTAGCAAATTTATTTCTCAATGTTTATTCACAAACCTTTTTGATTATAGGACAAATATACTACAAAAGTTTCATAAAAAAGTTCAAATGATTTTTGAGTTACAACATGCAAAAAAATTGCCTAAAATTTGACAATTAAAGGCCAATAACTCTACAACAAGAAAACATATGAATCTCAGCTTCCGGTTTTGGTTATGGTGGCGTGAGACACGCTTTTCAGCTCCTGACTACCAAAGAGGCTGGGAAAGGCTTTGTATGGCTGTAATGAGCAGTAGAAGTAAACGTAAACGAAGTGGTAAAAGTAAAACCAAAGAAAGTGATCGAGATAATAAACAACCAGATATTAGACAAGTCATAACAAGAAGTATGTCGGGCAGTCAGCCGAAAATTTAAACATGGCGGCGCCCATACCAGTACAGACTCAGGCTGTTGTTCATAAGTCGTCCACGAGTGATGACAACACACCGTTGTCTTTGGGTATACTAAAACAGTTTCATGAGGAAACTGGTTAAAAATGACATAACATTGGTGGTCCAAAGTACGTTAGAACCAGTGATTAGTAAATTATCTGATTTGGAAGGTGTCCGGGACGAAGTGAATGCGATTAAGGAGACAGGTGAAAAACGTTGAACAGTCATGTGAGTTTAACTCTAATGAAATTACCGATCTGAAAAGTAAAGTAGCAAAGTACGAAAAACAAATAAAAGAGATGAGTGAGTCTATCGATAATCTGTACGACACGTTAAATTATAATGAATGGAGGTCTAGGAAATACAACATCCTTATATATGGGTTAGCCATTGAAAGAGGCAAAGATATTTATAGAACACTGTCTGACTTTTTCATAAGGTCATTAGGTTTAAACGCCGATGAAGAAAGTAGGGTGATTATTGCAAATGCACATATTCTCCCAATTAAACACAGTGATGTTTCTAGTAGTAAGCCCCCACCAATAATAGTGAAGTTTGTTAAACTCCAGGACAGAAATTATATATTATCCAAGGGGCCCAATTTAAGGGGGACAAAAATAAGACTGGTCACAGATCTCCCATCCGACTTTAAAAAACTGAGACATCAACTTTTACAGGTGGCCTTTAGTATGAGAAAGACTGGAAAAGTGACTAGGATACGAGAGCGCGGTCCAAACGTAGTATTGGAGTACAAGGACTCGCATGTAGATCCCATCTGGAAAAAATATGACGAAGAAAACTGAACTTTACCACTGTTAATATACATTCTTTTGCTTAAGACTTCAAAGTTTCACTCTGATATTTTCGGAGATTAATATGAGAAAATATGTGTTATTATTAGTAATATGTTTGCATGTGTTTAAAAATAACATTTCCCAAGACATAAATTTTTGTGGTGTAATTTCACACCCAGAATACAATGACATTTAATGTTGTGTATAACTTTTAGCTGGTTTCAGAATATCAGTTTTATGGGTAATATCCTACATGTAATTTCTTTATAATTTACTCAAGCTCTGAGCATTGTGTCATAAGAATGTTGGTAGATATAATGCTTTGTTCACACAAATTTATGTTGTTTTTTTTTAACCCCTCCCCCCCAATTTTTTAAACTTGCAGTAAGATCTTGAGGTATACAGGTTGACTTGTGCCAAGACCTTAAATATAGCTTAGTATGAGAAGCAGTATAAATTATTAATATATATATATATATTTTTTTTTTGTTTTTTCTTTCTCTCTAGATTCTGAACACAATGCAGCCATATATTTTAGAGGAGAAATGAGTGTTCTATCCAATTTTTATGATAGTAAATTGAAATTTAACAGCAGAGTGTTTAGCACAGCAGAACATATGTACCAGTTTGAAAAGGCAGTTGTTCATAGATGTTTTGAACTAGCCGAATCAATTGTGGCAGCATGTACACCTAGAGAAGCGAAAAATTTATCTAAATGTATAGCCACTACCCCTGCATGGCATACAGAAAAACTTAGAATTATGGAAAAGATCTTGTATCTAAAAGTGGAACAATGCTTAGAATTTAAGCAATTTCTACTAAAGAGTAAAGGTAGACAACTCATTCATGATGACTTGGATGATTTTTGGGGAGTAGGGCCTAACTTAACTGGGAAAAATATCATGGGAGTGTTGCTTGAACAAATTAGAACTTACATGTAGTATATATTTTCCTATTTCTATGAAATACAATGTACTTGAAAACATAATTATACTGTATGACTTTCTAACTAGATCCAAAGTATCATGCAACAGATCTTGGGGTACCGGTATATTTGTTCTGCGTATGCAGAGAAAATGTAAGAGTTTTCCCTTTTTGGGCATAACTTGATAAGTAAGATACTTGTTGCCTGGTAACTTATACAGTAATATGTATAATGGGTAATAATGGGGATAGATTAAATATTATAGTAAATAAATATGTATAATGGGTAATAATAGAGTAATCCATCTTTGGGTGTAAAATAAGATACTCTTTGCCTGGTACTTTATACTTTATAATGAGTAATAGTAGAGTTATCCCCTTTTTGGGTGTAAAATAAGATATCCTTTGCAAAGGTATTTTATATAATGGGTAATAATAGAGTTATCCCTCTGGGTGTAAAATGAGATACCCTTTGCCTGGTACTTTATAATGAGTAATAGTAGATTTATCCCCCTTTTGGGTGTAAAATAAGATAGCCTTTGCATATTTGGGTAATAATAGAGTTATCCCCCTTTGGGTGTAAATAAGATACCCTTTGCCTGGTACTTTATGATGAGTAATAGTAGAGTTATCCCCCTTTTGGGTAAGGGGTGATATGCTTCACTATAAGCAAAGTCTGTAATTTTGATATTGTTGAAAATTATGATGGTATAATATTTATATACTGTTAACGAGAGAATAGGCAGTCTGTAGTAAGAATCTTATTCTTTCTAAGAATACTTTTAATTTTTTCGGATAGTAATTCTAGTACCTTAATCCTTGTTTTTTATGAGCTGCTGGAAATTTTAAAAATATATCGGATGAGGAAAAAATAATAATACATGTGAAAAATTTCCTTGCGGGTTACATAAAAGCAAAGTATAGATAGTTAATATTAAGAGTCACAGAAGATTTTCTGTTGACAATAAAAACTAAGATTAGTGTTTGATCCTACCTGATATTTTATTTAGTTATGATTGTCTTGAGTTATATTCTATGAAGTAATTAAACACTGGTATAGAAATAGTTTTCTGGTGACCAAAGATGTACAAGTAAGAAACATATATAAAGAATAGGATTTTTATGCTGACTGACTTAGCAAATGTATATCATCTGAATATTTTGATATGTTATTGGTATAATGCTTTTTAATGCAATGAGCCACAATGCATAATAATTGTACTAAATGCCTTTTTGTGGTTAGTCAGGGTCAAAAAACAAAATTGGAAGAAATAAGTAGTATGTTTTACTGTCCTTTTACTTGGTTCTCTCTTCTGTCTTTAACTTTTTTCTTATTTTTCTTGGTCTGTTGGAACAATTCAGTAATTTGTGGTAACAAAATAAATTTAAATATGCATAAGTTTGCAGCATGTAACACTTAACAAAATGTATAATGAGTGATATAAATATAATAACAGTAAATTGTCAGGGGCTAGGGGACCCAGAAAAGAGAAAGGATGTGTTCAATTTCCTCAAAGCCAGAAAACTTAACATTTATTGTTTACAAGAAACCCACTTTGTTTCTAAATTAGAACCTTATATTGAAAGCCAGTGGGGTTTCAAATGCCTTTTTAGCTCTTACACAGGAAATGCAAGGGGGGGGGGGGGGGGGGGGGGTTACAATTATGTTGAATAATAATTTTGAATATGAATTACATAATGTTAAAACAGATAGTGAGGGACATTATATAGTAATTGATGTCACAGTGGAGGGGGAAACAATGTCTATAGCTAATATATATATGCGCCTAATGATGACAGACCAGTTTTTTTTGAAAAACATTTTTAAGGTCTTAGAAGATTTTGAAAATGAGAAGGTTATTATTTGTGGAGATTTTAACCTGGTCTTAGATCAGTGTTTAGATACCAAAAATTACAAAAATATAAATAATCCTAATTCAAGAAATTTTCTGTTAGAAAATAAAAATATTTTAGATCTGAAAGACCCTTTCAGGGAATTGAATGAAGAACTTAAAAGATATACATGGAGGAAAAAGAATCCTATTAAACATGCAAGATTGGATTTTTATCTTGTATCAAATAATCTCATGCATTTTATAGAAAAAGTTGACTTTATTAATAGCTATAGGTCAGATCACTCTGGTGTGATTTTAAATTTAAGAATTAATCCAGTAACTAGAGGACGCGGTGTTTGGAAATTCAATAATTCTCTTTTAAAAGATAGTAGTTACGTTGAAACAATCAAAGAGCTAATATGTAATGTTAAAAAACAATATGCACTCCCAGTTTATAATATTGATAACATCAACAAAATCCCCATAGATTCCATACAATTCACAATAAATGATCAGGTATTTCTGGAAACATTGCTTTTAGAAATACGTGGAAAAACTATATCTTATGCATCTTTTAAAAAAAATGAAAACTTAGAAAAGGAAAAGAAGCTATTTGAGGATAATTAAATACATGTATTTAGAACAAAATGAAAACAGCAATTCTGTATTGTTAGAAGATAAGAAAACTGAATTACAAAATTTGAGGAAAAATAGACTGAAAGGCCAATTTTTAAGATCGAAAAGCACATTTTATTGAAGAGGGAGAAAAGCCCACAAAATACTTTTGCAATATGGAATCCCGTAATTTTAATAATAAGATGGTCTCAAAAATTGAAATGTCAGAAGGGCAATATTATAACAAATCAGAAAGAAATTTTAAATCATACAAAAGTCTTCTACCAAAACTTATATTCGAAAAAACTGACTAAAAATAGTGAAAGGTTACAGGAAACATTGTCGGCTTTGGATTTTAATATTTTGTCTGACGACGATGCTGAAAAATTAGAAGGGGAAATAAGTTATACAGAGGCCTTAGCTTTTCTCAAAACTATGAAAAATGATAAAAGTCCTGGGTCAGACGGTTTTACTACTAAATTTCTAAAGTTTTTCTGGTCTGATTTGAGCCATTTTATTATGAGATCAATAAATTTTGGTTTTAGAAAACAGGAGTTGTCAGTTACACAAAAGTTTGGATTGATTACCTGTATTCCAAAACCTGATAAGCCAAAACAATTTTTGAAAAATTGGAGGCCTATCACTCTTTAAATTCTATCTATAAATTAGCTTCTGGTTGTATTGCAAACAGAATTAAAAAAGTTTTGGATTTTTTGATAGATAAGGATCAAACAGGATTTATAAAAAATAGATTCATTGGTGAAAATACCAGACTTATATACGATATAATGCAGTTTACTGAAGAAAATGACATACCTGGTCTCCTGTTGTTGATCGATTTTGAAAAGGCATTTGATTCTGTTGCTTGGTCTTTTATTCAACAAGTGCTTCAAATTTTTAATTTCAAAATTTCTATCCAAAACTGGATACAAACCTTTTATAACAATGTAGAATCAGCTGTTATACAAAATGGTTTCATTTCTGAACACTTTAAATTAGAAAGAGGATGTAGACAAGGAGACCCCTTGTCACCTTATATTTTTATCTTGTGTGCAGAAATTTTGGCTATTTTAGCTAGAAATGATAAAGATATCAGAGGTATTAACATTGAGGGTGAAGAATATCTATTATCGCAATATGCAGATGATACAACTTTTATCCTAGATGGGTCCCCTGGCAGCCTTGACAAAGTACTTCAGTTACTGGACTACTATGCAGGAATTTCTGGATTGAAAATTAACTATACGAAAACTAAAGTTATATGGATTGGAAGCAAGAAATATTCAAGTGAAGTATATCATCATGACAAATGGAAATTAGATTGGGGCGAAACAAAATTTAGGTTACTTGGAATTGACTTTGATGTAGACCTGAATGAAGTTGAAAAACTAAATTTTGAGGTTGAATTATTAGAAATTAAAAAAATAATTACTCAGTGGAGTAGAAGAAAACTATCTGTCCTTGGTAAAAATGTTGTTTTAAAAACATTATTTATTCCAAAAATAACACATTTGTTTATGAGCTTACCAAATCCAAATAATAAATTTATTAAAGAACTCAATGATTTATTTCTCAAATTTATCTGGGACAGCAATCCAGCTAAAATAAAAAAAACTGTATTGGAACAAGATTATGAGAGAGGTGGAATTAAAATGGTTAACATACAAAATTTTATTTTCTCGCTTAAAATCACTTGGATTAGAAGAATTTTTAATAATGATTCTAAATGGAAAAAACTTTTCTCGGTTATTACAAAACTGACTGAGGATAATATAAACTGTCAGGTGGCTATTTTTTAAACAAAAAAGAAATAAATAAAGAATAAATTTTGGATTGATGTTCTCAAGAGTTTGGATAAACTGGATGGAAAAAAACAATCCAAAATCATTTGAAGATATACATGTATCATGTACAAATATATGGAATAATAAGGAGATAACGATTGACAAAAAACCTATTTTTTACAACCATTTTTTCAGTAAGGGGGTAGTCTTTATACATGATTTAATGGATGTTCATGGGAAATTTTTGAACTTTAATGAATTTAAAAACTTTTATGATATAAAAACCAATTTCCTTGAGTTTAAATCATTGTTGAATTCAGTTAAAAATTTTGTTAAAAAATGGGAAACAAATGAAGATACTCCATACCAGAATCTAAACTCACCTTCAACTTCATTCAAGTTAACTCCAATTTTCTTAGATAAGAAGGGAACAAGAAATATTTATAGAGTGCTTAATACGACTGACATTATTCCAACTGCAGAATTGAAGTTTGAGAAATGAAACTTTAATATCCCAAAAGATGACTGGAAAATGTATTATGTACTTCCTTTCAAATGGAAGCTCAGTTTTACAGTGGTTTCAATTCAAAATTCTGCATGGAGTCCTAGTGACAAACAAGTTCTTATTCAAGTTGAAATATGTAGACTCAGATCTATGTAGTTTCTGTAATGATCATGTTGAATCAATGCAACATTTTTTAAATGTTTTAGTCAAATTTATTATTAATGCAAACTGAAATAATATAAAAAATACAAAATATTAGGTTTCTCTTATAATAATATATTTTTTTCTCTATTTTTTGTAGTCTCTCTCTTATAGTACTTATTTGTTTCCTTTTATACTTTTATCTTTCTTTTTATCTCTCTCTAATCTCTTTTTATAAATCTCTTAACACACACACACACACACACACCTATAAAACCAGACTCAGTTTTATATGGATACAAAAAGTTAAAAAGTCCTATGATAAGTTTACGTACATTAACTTTTGTAGTTTTTTGATAGAGGAAGAGGTATGATGACAGTTATTCCAGACCACTTATATTGGAAAAATTCCAAATTATGTGAAAACATCTTATAATATAGTTCAATTTTTCATAAGTTTTGATCCAAGATAAAAAATATTGGAAAATACTGGTCAATTGGAGAAGATAGTACAGGTATTATTAGAATAGGCGAGACTTAGAGAATTAATTTCTTTTAAAAAAAAAAAAAAAAAACAACTAATGATTGGATCATTTAAAATTTTTGAAGGCTTGTAAGTGACTGTTATCATGCCTTGTCCTGTATAATGTATAAATATACTATATGCATATGTTTATATATACATATATGTACTCTTTGTGTGACTTTTTTGTATATTACACTAAAATACAGGGCAAACTCCTGTTTGTTATATGTAAATATTACAAGTCTGGAAAAATAAAGAATTAGAAAAAAAAAAAAAAAAGAAAACATATGAATCTCAAAAATAAAAGGCAGCCCTCTGCCATGGATACCAAAAGTTTCAATCAAATTGTTCAAAGCATTTTTGAGTTATTATACAACATGCAGAAAAATGCCTTAAATATGACAATAAGAGTCCCATAACTGAGCAGTGACAAAAAAAAAGGAATCTCAAGAACAAAAGGGTGCTTTCTGTCACGGAAAAGAGCCACTAACATAGTTTAAAGGAAGTTTCAGTTATTGTACAACATGCAAAAAAATGCCTAAAATTTGACAATTAAAGGCCAATAACTCCACAATGAGAAAACATACGAATCTCAAAAACACAAAGGAGCTTTCTGCCTTAGATACAAACATTTCTCAAAAGTTTCATTAAAATTGCACAAAACATTCTTGAATTACTGTACCACGTGTGGACATACAGACGGACGGACGGACTGTCATACCATTATATGTCCCGTCATATACGGGCATATAAAAATAAAAAAATAAATATGTAGATGTTAGGTGTGTGCTAGATACAAAAATATCAAGGATAAATGAAACTGTTTAGCAATGTAATTTTTTCAGTTCTGTCACAAAATCTGAAAAACAAACATAACAAAAATTTAAACACATACCCATGGCGTTCTGCTAGTTTTGATAAAATTCTGGCCGCTGATGGAAAGTTTTTATTTTTCTCATAATATTTCCATAATAAATCAAGAGCACCAACAGCCTCTCCATAATAGTTGGCCTTTCTCTTCAAATATGGCTCCAAAAATGGTGACTGAACCTTAAATGTATATTAAACATAGCAACTTCAAAAATTTAACAAGAGACCCATGGGCCTTATAGCTCATCTGAAGAAATGTCCAAAAAATTGCAAAGAACTTTATTACAAAATCTTTACAAAATTCCTCAAGTTTGGAAACCAGCAATAATTGATCAGAACTATCTAGTCCCTTTTTTATTTATAAATAGCTTATATACATGATTTAAATAGTACAATGAATAATTTCCAAATAATGATTTTGAGCATATGAACATATGACATATGAACTTGAACCTGATATCAAAATGGTCATAATATCAATACTTACAATATTCAAATATACATGTTTGTACAAAAAGTTAATGGTTTTCAAGATAATTTACTATTTCAGTCCTCTTCTACAGCTATTACCTTGACCTTTGAACATATGACCTTGAACCATATATCAAAATGATTGTCATATCAATACTTACAATATTCTAATATACCTGCCTATACAAAAAGTTAACAGTTTTCAAGATAATTCACAATTTCAATACACGTATGCAGCTATGACCTTGACTTTTCAACATATGACCTTGAACCATATATAAAAATGATTGTCATATCAATACTTGCAATATTTTAATATACATGCCTATACAAAAAGATAATAGCTTTCAAGATAATTAACAATTTCATACACTTATGCAGCCATGACCTTGACCTTTGAACATATGACCTTGAACCATATATCAAAATGTTCATCATATCAATACTTACAATATTCTAATATACATGCCTATACAAAAAGTTTCGTTTTCAAGATAATTCACAATTTCAGTACACGTATGCAGCTATGACCTTGACTTTTCAATATAAGACCTTGAACCATATATCAAAATGATTGTCATATCAATACCTACAATATTCTAATATACAAACCTATACAAAAAGCTTATAGTTTTCAAGCTAATGCACAATTTTAGTATTCATAAGCCAAAAATAACATTTCAGGGGCAACAAGTCCTACATAGATTATCAAATATTTAAAAGACTTGAAACATTTTTAAATTTTGTCATGGGGAACATTGTAACAATGTTTTGAATTCATATATCTCTTAATATTTGCAAGAAAATTGCCTAAAACTGCATAAATCACAAATTAGGTCATGACCTTGATTTGTGTCCTTGACCCTATTTTAAAGGTCATTTCAAGAAAAAGTCAAACCTGAAAACCTGATGCCATTATCTGTTCAAATAGTCAAGTTATAACAATTTGAAGCCATTTTACAAAAAATTTTTAATTAAATGCAAAAACGCGTAACCCATTTTTTGACTAAATTTCACAAAAAGCACAACTATAGGCTTAAGACCCTAGAGAAGCCAAATATCATATTAGATTTTTTCACCAATCATCACTTTCGGAGAAGAAGATTTTTTAAGATATTTGGACCCCTAGGTCACCTTGACCTAGTTTTGGTAGCCATGGCAATGCCATAAACAAATCTAAATTGCACCTGCCCATATATGCTTCTAAGTATCACTGAAATCTGTCCAGCAGTTTTGGAGAAGTCAAAAAAGGTGTTAACACACACACACACACACACACATTTTGTAACACACACACACACACACACACACACACACACACACACACACACACACACACACACACACACACACACACACAATACACACACCATGCCATAAGCTCACATGACCTTTTTGGCAGGTGAGCTAAAAAGCTTATCAAAAATGACAAATTAATTTATTAAATGTATTACTGACGTTGTTCTCTAAACAGTTACACATGTAAGTGTCACATGATAGTATGGTAACGGGTAACAATATTTATTAGGTAAGGTTGAGATGTTATTATGGTTAAGTGTTATGAGTGCACAAGTTTTATGTGCATCTTAAGGGTAGTATATATAGTGTCCTTGTTGAGTGGTATGGTTATTCAAGCCATTGCATGCAATCACAGATATATGATATATTTTTGATATATATATTTATACAATTTTTTTTACTTGTAGATTATGTCAGGATGTCAGGATTTTTACGACGTGTTTGATATCTTATTGTAAATATTATATATATCAGGATATATATATATATTATATATATCAGGATATATATATATATATATATATATATATATATATATATATATATATATATATATATCAGGGGTCGGAAACGGTCATATTTGCTGGACATGTCCGACAAAAAAAATTTTTTGTTCAATGTGAAAAATCACTTGTCTGACATTTTTAGTTTATAATAGAATTCAGTTAATCGGACATATAAATAAATATGTTTGTCATTATTTTACTCGAGTATTGTTTGCTATCACCTGTCAACCGTTTTCAATAAATACTACAGATATAATAATTAGGCTTTTGTTTATTAATCAGTTAGAATCCATGGTCTCAATTCATTCCTTTTGTTTCATCGTCCGAACCCTTGTTAATTTTGTTGTTAAGTTGTTTATTAAGTAATCACATCGCTTGACAGATGGAAGCCATAAACAGCTGATAACGAGGATTGATCCTTGAAGGTCATGGTCGTCGGACTATTATCAAAGAGGTTCCACGCGGAGTGTCAAATAAGACTACAACGCGCATCATATGGTCTTTGCAAACTGTTTAGTTATAAATAATTTTAAAAAGTCTAAATACAATCAAAGAGGTCTCGAAATGAGGTTCAGTTAAGTTCGTGTAACTTCGGAAAAACGAAAATGCACAATTGTCAATAAACAAAGATTGCCATCAAACCTTGTGTCGTCAACACCGACAGTAAAAAAATCGACACTATGTGGACACATGAGCCTGACCACATGTACCTAAATAACCTCTATGTAGTAGTTAAATCCTTTAAAATCTTTTTGATATTAAAAATTAAAATCTTTTTAAAAAACATCGTCAATAACAACAACATCGGTGGAACGTTTTGTTTTTTTTTACACCCTGTGTAACCATTTACATGATTTACATTATCTTAACAAAATACAACATAAGAAATATTTTTCTTTAGATCTGACACATACAGCAAACTTCTTTATCTCAAAGTAAACAAAAGCAAAATAAAACCACTTAAACCAAACAAAATTTAGAGTTTTTGTTATGGTATTTAAGATAATAATTTTTGTATAATGAACCTCTACTGTAAAATTATATTACCTCTAATAATTTTTCTGTTAGATTTGAATTAAACATCCAATCATACAATGCAACATGAAACAGTTCGTCATCTGACTTAAGAGCCAGTCTGAAAACATCCGACTGCTGAAATATATAAAACATACCTTATATTAAATACAATGTATACAATAAAAATAACCCCTTAAACAACCATTATTTATTTATTTATTTATTTATTATTATTTTATTTATTTATCTATTATTATTATTACTATTACTTTAAATTTAACCAAAACCTGTCAAACAGAATACATATTTCATTTTTATATACATGTACAAGGTATAAGAAAATAAATTTCTACATAGGAAAACCAAAAGCTGCAAGAATGGTGTGTGTGTGTGTGTGTGTGTGTGTGTGTGTGTGTGTGTGTGTGCATGCATTACAAAGTGTGTGTGTGTGTGTGTGCATTACAAAATATGACAAAAAATATGTTTAATTTTGTAGTTATGGTTATTTGTATTGGAAGCATGTAGTTAGAATTCATTGTTAAATTAATCATTAACCAGGAATGCCGCACTGCTTTCTAGCCCCTACTTTCACCTTGAATGGACATACTTCTAGCTTTTGTTTATATTTTAAATTAAATAATTTTTGAAATATATGCACATGTACTATTAAACATTTTAATGACTGCTTTCAAGAATTTGCTGAGTAATTTTTTTCTAAAATATGTTTTTAATCTCTGGTTTTCTCTTTGAAACTAATTAAGTTCATAATAAGTTATAGTAGATAATTATTTCAATTATCAGGAATAATCCATGTAAAGATTTCAAGATACAAGATAGATTGAAAAACCATATAGATTTTATATTGCTGGGTGTCTGTTGGCTGCCACAGGATATATTTTTCCATATTTTGTGTTTGTTTTTTTCTTTTAAGTGTATGGATGACAAACAGTATCTCACCTCTCCATGCAGTTCATCAAACAAAAGCTGTCTAAAAAAAGCACCAGCATACATATACCCAGTGTGCACATTTAATTTATCAAATAAGTTTCAGCATAAACTTCATCATTGCATACTTGTATTGATATTCATGCCAGGTTTGACTCTCATGTTCTCATGTATTTCCATCCAAGCTAAAATACAATTGTTGTCTTTCTCAGAATAAAACATTTAGTATGGTACTTACATATTTTTCAGCATCAAGTGCTGATAATCTGCTTGGGTCTGGTGTTGGGGGTGGCCCTGGAGCTTTGGGAACACTTGGTGCTTGAGGATGGGATACACTTGCTGTAAGGAGGTACTGTAGTGTGTCTGTTATACAGTTATAACATTCCATTCTGAAATAAGTAACAAGTTTTTACTAGCAATGTAATGCATTGGCTATATTTCCAAAACTCAACAGGAAAACTAGGAATAATGTAAATACCTTGATCCAATGCCTATGCTGTAATTCAGGTTGACCCCCCCCCCCCTCCTTTTTTTTAATATTTTAATATATTTTTTTTTAAAACAAATTGTTAAGTTTTCTTTATAGATTTAAAACAAACTTATTATTTTCTAACCTTGCATCAGTGTCATACTTAATACCAACATACAATTGTATACTACCACAAAAATTCATATACAGTAAAGCCTTTTTCTCTTATGAATAAAACCCTGTACTAAAAATTGGTTTTCCACATGACATCTTTGCAATAACCTATTCCAACCATATTTATTGCCATTTACTAATTTTTTTTTTTTTTTTTTTTTTTTTGATTTTTGAACACTTAATATGTGTGTTTATATATTGAATATTATCTATATAAAGAACTAGAAAAAAAAAAAAAAAAATTGAAAATTTTTTTTTAAAAAATCCTTTCATTTCAGAGCACAAATTAGGCTTTAAGTATTGTTATATGTGACCAGTGTACACTTCCTTTTTCTGGTTACAGAGCAATCCAGATGATTGGAAACTATTTTAAATGATGTGACGTAATAAACCTTTTTTAACTGATGTCATGTAACTGTCTTTCAACAACTAAAATGATGGGAGTTTTTTCTTCTGTGTCAGTGTTTTGAACATTTTTTGTCAAGGTATAAATTTGATTTTAGATTTTGCTTGTACATCTCTATGTAAGAGTGACCACTGTCGTATCTCAGTTGGTAAAGTGGGAGGTCATGGGTTTGAACCTCGACGGATCTGACCCAAGACTTGAAAGTGGGTAGTGATTGTTCTTTTGCCAAGCACTCAGCATTACGAAATGAAAGTCACTGTTCTTTCAGATGGGAACTTAAAATAAACGAGGTCCTGTGTTATGGTAGGCATGGCATGATAAAGAACCCTGCTGTAAAATGCCATCATTGCAATGCACAGGAAAAATTTCTGCACTTTCACCTATAGCTGGAGACGTCTTGATATAAGTGAAATATTGTTGAATGGGAAGTTAAACACCATTACTCAACTAAACTCTATGCAAGAGTTATACTCCAAGACAGGATATGAAACCCCATACACAGCTTTTCACCTACCTAGACATATAAGCAGACATTCCAGAAACATCTTCCACTGGTTCACCACTTCTGTAATAATGTAGAGCAAGTTTTTGAGGGTCTCGTTTATGTGCAACTGTCAGACATAGATCAACTATTCCCTCGTAAAAATGAACAACAGCAAACTGATTACACACCAGTGGAAGTTGTAATGGCTGTGAAACTTGTTTATATAGCTATAAAATAGAAAAAATATCAGTCCATAATACATGTATGTATGAGTAAATGGAATAGTATGGAGGCCAACAATAGCACTATAAACCACACCATTGGACCTTTACTCAATTCTCTGTTAGGTGTTATGCAGTCAGTGGTCCTCTCTCTCTCTCGTTTGGCTGTTTTTCCATTAATTTGTATTTTATTTCGTATTTGGTTATATTGGCTGCTGCCACATACATGTTTTTTTTTTCAGTTAAAAGATTTTTTTTTGTTTAAGTTACAGAACATACAAGAAGGAATTGTATTTGACTAAGATGATTTATATTTACTTTGTTTGGTAAACTTTTATAACTGAATATCAAACTTTACCAGATCCTTAAATCTTTAGACTGTGGCAACAACACAAGTTACGTAACCACCACATAAACATGTACATCTGATCTGTGTTCTTCAGCCATGGAGGAAGAGTTGTCCAAGTACCATATTATATAACTCTTAATGCCTAGGTTCAAATCCCACTTCTCAGATTTTAGTGTGAAAAAGTTTGTCAGATCACTAGCAAAAAGCCTGTAATTATTTATTCAAGATTTCCATTCCCATCCAGAACTGACCAACTCATATTAGGCAAAAAGAGTCCTAACATGGGTATAAATAACTCCCCTCCACCCCTTTATCATACTGAGATAAAACTGTGTTACTATATTAACTAGTTATTATTGTCTCTTTAGGTATTTAGCAATATCAGATTTACTGTGTAATAACCAACTGTCTATCTTTTTAGGCTCTATTTATTTCCCACATTCTAATGAAATGGGGGATGTGTATTGCAACTTAAACAGATAACACCAGTTGTCGAAAAACAGTGTAGGTTACTTGAACAGTCTGTTTGAAAACTCATATGTACACTAAATCCACTATAACACTGGATACCATAACTTATCTTTGAAATCTTAAGTACAACTACATTCCTGATAAAGCTGATATATGTTATATAAATGTATATAAATATGTTATATAAATATACACGTACATGTACATGTATAATTACACTTACATTTAATGCTTCTTGAAGTTGTTTCTTTTTCTCAGATTGTATCTGATTTGCTCTGGCTGCCTGCAGCAATTCATTAGCCTGTGAGATAAAAATCAATACTGGTTATAATGAATTCTGTGATCACAGTGCAGACTTTACTTTTTGCTTAAAAAATTGGTTACTTGGTTGTAATTTTGTATAACACAGCATCTGCAATTTTCTAGCTTTTCTCCAAAAGAGAAAGTTTTTACTTGTAAATCTTTAAAGATCTCTTAACTAAGAACAAATATGAAAAGCTAAATGGTTTGAGATTTGAATAAAAATTAAATGACTTCATCTGGAAAACACAGAAAATCTACTGACACAACATGAATATGCAAGTAAATAATAAACCCCTTTAAAACCACATCTCCTCCTCAAATATTTATTTTTGGTGTGAAAATTGTGGGTAATATACATGTAAATACATGGTAGTCATGTTCTTATTGATGAACTTATCGGATTTACACCATGACTTTCAATTGCATTAAAAAAATGTTTAAGAGAATGTAAACTATGATTCTTGTTGTAAGCTTTTATATCAAAGTCACCAAGTATATCAGCAAACCGTTTCTCTCCTGGTGACAAATTAATACAAATGATTCAACATGGTAACCTATAAAGATGCTATAATGTAAATCAACTGATATAAAAAAAATAGGTGTAATTTAGGCTATTTCTCAAAAAAATGCTGGTGAAATGTCACGAATGTCCACTAAATATGGAAATTAACATGTTATGAACATTAATCCTTACACACACACACACACACACACACACACACACACGCTGCACTAACCTTTGAACATGTTGCATCATCACAACTGTACAATGATGGACAGATTTCACGAAGTTTGGTATTCACAGCATCAATGGTGGCATTGTCATCCAGGTAACGTTTAATCAAACACGTGATCAAGGCACCACACATCTAAAATATATTATTGACCAATATACATGTACAATCTGCCATTACTCATTTTTATCAACTCTTAAAATCCATATTTTAAATATCTGGATGTGTATTTGCTAAATACTGTAAATCACTTAATTTTCACGAGCACTTTTTTTGTGATATTCGCAACATGGTAACAATTCACGGAAAATAAGTGTTGTGAAATTGAAGTGATTTTTGATAAAGTTACATCTATGTTTTTGGCTAGTGATATGCCCTCTTTTTTTTCAAACATGCATACATGTTGTAAGTTATCAATTGACAATACCTTTGCTTGATAATCTCATAAAGGTGTATATACATGTAAGTATATTATGACACGTATAAACATATTTTATGAGGGGTTACTTTATGGGAAATCACAAAAATTTCATGTCGCAAAATAGGTTTTGATATGGATTCACATAATTAAAGTGATTTACATAAAGTAACGTCAGAAACTGATCTAATGAACAAAAAGTACTCTGATCTGAGCTTGATCTGTATTTTATTTCACTATTTGAAACATAATTAAAATTTGAAGAATTATGTGAATGAATACAGAACTAACAACCACATCCTTAACATTGTCTATGTGAACAATATCTTGTATCTGACCTCCTGACCTTGACCTTTGTTTCATGTTGGCATAAAGTTGTTCCAAGTTTCATCAAAATCCATCCATAGTTGTTGACATTTTGAAGTGGACACAATATTGGGACAAAGATAGATGGCCAGTGTGATTTTTATACACCTATACTCCCTAAATTTCATTCATCAGGAGTATCATACTTAAACAAACTGATCTAGATGGTAATCTAGTGCAAATAATGCAGAAATGAATGAGGAAGCAGCACTAGCCTAAATGGAATGGAGTAATGATGTTTTAGAACCATCAAAACTCTTTCACTTACATATACATGTACACTGTATATCAAAGTGGCAGTCAGTTCTGGGATGGTTAAAAATAACACAGAATCTGGATAAAACCAAGGACCTTCTACAACTAAACTAACAAACTTTATTATTTTAGGATCAGCCCATATTGGATTTAAACCCAGGTAGTGAGAATCAGCGCCACTAACCCAATTAGTATCTAATGAAAAACATATTATAATATACATGTAAAAAAGAGAACTTTAAGTGTTAAGAAATGAGTTAGGATAACACGGCTATTATTTTACCTCTTTTCCTGATATGACAAGCTGTTTAAATGTCATAGTTCTCAGCTGGTTTTGTTGATCCTGAAAATAAAATACAAGCATTAATAACAATTTTGAGGATACAAATTTAACCTGTAACAATATTCCCCATTATATCCAAAATTCATGAACACAAAATTATAATGACAAGTTTATGGCACAATCTAAAGTTATCAAACCAACTGTCTATCAACAAGCAAACAATTATAACTTTAACAGCATTTAAAAAAAAACAAGTACATATACCATTATCACAAGAATTTGAAAGACTGAAATTTAAAAAAAAAAAAAAAAAAAAAAAAGCAATTTGAAAAATTGTAATTAAACTCCTTAACTTTCTCCTTAACCAAACATCTTTAATTCTAAAGTTTTCAAGTATGACTGCCTTGCGTTTGCACCTATATCCTCCCACTATTGAGGTGAATGCTCTTCAACTAAGGCAGATAGTGGTGGTGTGAAAGGAGAAGGAAGAGACGGTGGGTACATGAAATATGTGTCAGCTGAGTCAATAATTATCTTATCAGCTTTAAGCTGATATATTTCCAAAGTCTAATACAACATATTTTTAGAACATACAATTTCTTTTATTCCTGTAAAATTTTTTAAACTGTATTTATACCTTTGTCAACAGACTCGCTATGATATGAAACTGATGATCGACCAGGATTTTCAATAGACCAAGGACTTCCTCAATTCTGTGTATTAGTTCCTGTATGTGTTGTAGAGAGATCTTTTCTATTTTCTGTGCTTCATCTAAAACAAACAATATCCTAAAAAAAATCTTTTTCCTTCTTTTTTGAAAAATTCTAAATGTTTGGATTTTTCTGAATTTCTTTTACAAATATTTCCATTGAAAATAGTATGTTTTCTAACACTGTGCTAATACCAATGCCATTCAAATAAGCTACACAAGTCACTGTTATTGAGAACGAACATATAAAATAATTTTTAAAAAAACTTGAAAAAATCTTCAGGCATCAAGGTGCACAAGCTGAGTTTCTGGTTCATATTCTATATGTTACATAAGTCCAAGACTCATAATGATTTTGTCAAAAATCAGTGAATCAGAACGAAGCCCAAACTTGTAGACTTGAATACCAAATTTGAGTTTAATATCTGCAGGCATTTAGAAAATAAGTCTGATAAACTAATAATTCAAAGAAATTTTTCGAAGACCAAGGCCCATAATTTCAATGAAAATCAGTTAACTGGAACCAAATTTCAATTCCAAATCTGCAGGGTTTTAAAGAATGTCCAGAAAACTAATATTTTAAAGAAATTTTTAAAGTGCAAGGCCAATAATATCACCAAAAATTAGTGAATCAAAATGAAACTTAATTTGGCCTGAAATTCACGAAGGTAGACTCACATACCAAAGGATTTGGATTTAATATCTGCAATCATTTAGAAAAAAGGTCTGGAAAACTAATGGAGTCACCCAATTAATAGCCAAAAACAACTTCATCACAACTTGCTAAAAACTAATAAAGCATAAACAAAATCCTTGTTCTGTTAACTACCCTAACACCACCAGAACCCTGTTCTGTTAACTTATCTAACACCGCCAGAATCCTGTTCTGTTAACTACCTTAATAACCCCAGAACCCTGTTCTGTTAACTACCTTAATAATCCCAGAACCCTGTTCTGTTAACTACCCTAACAACACCAGAACCCTGTTCTGATAACTAATCTAACAACCCCAGAACCCTGTTCTGTTAACTACCCTAACAACACCAGAACCCTGTTCTGTTAACTACCCTAACAACACCAGAACCCATTCTGATAACTAATCTAACAACCCCAGAACCCTGTTCTATTAACTACCTTAACAACCCCAGAACCCTGTTCTGTTAACTACCCTAACAACCCCAGAACCCTGTTCGGATAACTAACAACTCTAGCTTTACTTACTCTGTAATCTCTTTCGTGTTTGATCATCAATTGGCCCCATTATATGTGGTGTAAAGGGAACACCAGAGGGTACCATACTGAAATAAAAATACCAATGTTAAATGTTTATTTAGCAGTCCCGATATGCGTTTTTATCTTGTTTAGTTGTTATATCATTAATATTATATGACTGTGTTATGATTCTTCATGTTCTGCTACATATTTGGATATGTATACCTCTATTATGATAATACAACATTTAAAGCTATATGGCAAACATGATGACTTCATCGTTTTTTAATTGTCAAGTTTCTATTTCTATGCAGCAACATACATGCATCTACCCCCCCCTCCTCATGTTGTATTTATTTCACAGTTAACATGGTATGATAGAGCTTGTTCTCACCAGGGAAACTTTCTACAATGAAGCAAGCTGCTTAGAAATTAATTGTTGACTCAGTGATATTGCAAGCCTAGACTTATCAAGGCCTCAAAAGATGTTATGGCATTTTTATGCCATAACAAAATTGTTAATAAGTATAAGGTTGCTGTATCAAACCTTTTCTTAATTATTTTCAACATCCATAACTCCATATTTTCCTTTCATCCTCAAGTGTGATTTTACACATGGTGTGTATAGTTAGCAAGACAGAAGGTGCTGACCCTCTTGGGGCACCCAGTCTCACTTCCCAGGTGGAAGTTAATGTGATTAACAAAATATGCCTGTTTTCAATAATAACCACAATAAAGGGTCAGAAAGTCTTGTTATGTGACCAGCAAAAAAATGCCAATATCTGGGTAAAATAACAACTGAAATGATTAGAAACTGTATAGAGTGAAACCACATTACAATTTGTATAGATCTGACATAACAAAGAGTATTGTCTGTTTCTTTGTGAAAAGTAAAATGGAAATATTTCAGGTTCCTGGTATAAAATCAAATATTTAGTTTGAGATTTTTTGTCTCTCTCAAAAGTTGGTTATTCATTTCAGCATCATTGAACTAACCTGTCTGATGGTCCAGTATCAAACCTGGAGTTGAAGTCAACAAAATCAGATAAACCTTGGACATTTTCTAACACTCTGTTTAATTCTTCACTTGTAAAACTACTTGTTAACTGAAAGAAAAACATTATCAAGATAAATGTATAACATCAATAGTCAACAGTTTTTCCCTTTTGAGAAAGTGGAAAATACATGTATGAATATGGAAATAGTAAAAAAAAATGTAGAGAAAAGGTTTTTTAAAAACACATTATAGGTCAATATTTTTTCACATAATTCAGGAAAAACTGGAGTTTCCAGACAACTTTTTGAAAAGTGAACTTTCTCATATTACGATCATTCCCAAGTTAGACTCAAATATTTAGATATTTCCAAAAGCTGAGCTATAGCAATCTCAAATGTCTATATGAAAAAAACTTAAACCAACAAAATTTTAAAAATCTTCATACTATCTACAATCACATTCATCGACTTTTACCAAAATCTGTTTAGTTGATCTTCTTTTAAGAATTACAAAACTTTTTAAGTGCAAAATCAACTTAATCCCACAAAATGATTAGGTTAGGTTGTTCACTTTGGTAAGAGACATATTGAGGAGCTTGTTCTCCCTTTACACTAACAGAAAGTGTAAAATAATTAGCCAATTGTACATTTTCTAAGAGTGGAGTGAAGACAAATAATGGTTTTACACCCTGACAAGAATCTTTCACTTACATGTATAACCAGATGGTCAGTTCTGGGATGGTGGAGACAACCAGAGTGCCTTAAGAAAATGTCTATAGCAAGCAAACTGACAATTTTTCTCATACTAGTATCTGCCCAAGCAGAATTCTAATAGACAATTAGAGGCACTGTGCTCTTTAAGAGCATGCTTTAGACCACTCAGTCATCAAGGTTTTAACATCTTTTAAGAACAATACCTTCATTAATACTGCACTTGGTCAAGATATGCAATTTTGGTTAATAACATTTTTATAGTTGTCACTTACATAGTTTAATATTCCTTGAGGTGTCTGACATGGAAAATCAGTTGTTATATTGGACTCCCAAATCAACCTGTAACACAAAACAAGATACTATTGAAGGTTATATTTTCAATTATTTCTATATTCAAGACTACTATAGTACTGTACATATTTCTGTAATGAAATATACATGTATTTTGGTCATTTTCGAATAAAAGGATGTTGATGGTTTTTATAAGCAATCCAACCCACAGGCATATATAATGGTCATCTGTAGATCAAGGAAATTCTGATTTAATTTACCTGTATTTGGGCACTGCAATATAATATTGTTTACTGTCACCTAAATATGTTGTTATGTACAAAAATAGTTTTATTTGCAATTTTATCAACTTCTATGTATAAAAAATTATATTTTACTATCACTGAAGATACATGTAAGTCTACTGATATAAAACTTTAAAATAAACATAATTCTAAGAGTTAAAAGTACATGTAAATTTGACCAATACATACATGTACATGTACATGTATGTGTATATTCCCTTTAAATAACAATTAACCATGTACAGTGGAGTTCGGCTATAACGAAGTCCAGGGGACGGCTTAATGGACTTCGTTATAGGCATATTTCGTTTTAAACAATTTTCCAGCCCCAGTATCGTTTAAGAGAATGCAGAGACGAGTTATCTCCATTCGTCAATGTGTATCACATAAACCAGAAGTAGAAGACGATAAAAGAAATTAAAGCTAATATATGGTTAATGCTAATATTTTTTTTTATAAAAAATTAAATATAATTTATCAATTTTGATTTTTTGTTTAAGATAATCAATAATAATCGCGAACCGTCATAAATATAACATGTATATATATTAAGCATTTAACCATCCATTAGCTTTATTAGCCGGTAAAGTTCTATCTGTTGTACTTTCAGTAAACTCAAGAAAAAAAAAACTCCAGATAAAAATAGTTAATTCAATCAATATTTCTTTCTCACAATCTGATATGTATTTTTTTATATTATAACATTAAATTAATCCAAATTGTTGAAAACATGTGACTTTAATCTGTTGCGAAAATTTATTGGAAAATTATATCTCTTTAAATGTCACAATGTAAATCCATGTTACTTTTCGGAAAATAATTTAAATCCATTTAAAAGCCACATTCTGAACACTTATCACTAACACATGCTAAAAAGAAGTCGTTAATTTTTGACGTTTCACAAATTTTCGGCTGCATAAAAATGTTTCTAGATCCGACAAACTGTCATATATTTTTTCGCTCACATCTTCCTGGGTATCCACATAAGGTCGATTCATAGGCACTTTCCCTTATTATTTACGAAATGATTAAACTGTCACACACAATTTCATTCATTAAAATAACTTTTCACAAGCTTCACTAAACCCTCGGCATGCCTCTCGTTAAAATCAGTGAGTTTTGAATAAACACTGTGAAGGTATAACATCAAAGATGTTAATTTCAGTGTAATTTAACACCTATGATCCTATCATGACATCCACAGCTTACTGTCTGGTCAGTTACAGGTTTTGAAGTGGTTTCTTTTTAAACTGTTGTCGACGGTAAGTCATAATTAGGATCAATTTTAGTGACTTCGTTATACACCATATATTTACCGTTCTATTTTTTCACGGGATGTGAAATTTACTAGGTATAGGCATTTTTTTCGTTATAGGCCAATTCGTAATAAGCAATTCAATTAAACATAAATTATATAGTAAATTGGTCGGGGAATTTTTTCTAGTTCGTTATAGGCCTAAATTCGTTACATCCGTCTTCGTTATAGATGAACTCCACTGTATACTATCACTTTTTTCAAATATATCATATAACATTTTTTATCTATAACAAGCCTTCTTTTAATATAAAGAAATACCCCCTTCCACCCCAAAAAATAAATAAATAAAAATAAGTAAATAAATAAATAAATAAATAAATTGAAACCAAGACCATAATGACTAGTATTGCAACTTCTAACAGAAAGTGAAATGTCATACAGCAAGATATGAGAAAGAAAAACAGAACTTACAGTATTCAACTGCGTAACATACCTCAGTATTCTTCCTAGATACAGACAGATTCCATTGTGTTTACCAGAAAATAATACATCTTGTACTATATTCTGTCCTGGAGTTAATGCTGGGTGAAAGTAAGGCTGACCCATTCCTGGAGCTGGGGTAGAGGTCTGAGAAGGATGCAAACCTAAAATACATGTAGATAAATGAATATATACATGTACATGTACTGTTAGTGTATATTTTTTCGCGGTGTACTTTTTTTCGCCTATTTCACAGTCAAAGAATTTCTGCGAAAATTTGAACCACGCGAACAATAATGCATATAAAGTACATAGTCAACATCGATATTGTCTTTATTAATATTGACCATGTACATAAAAACATTTATATCTAATCCAATTATTTATAACAAACCCATCACTGGAACACTAGTTTACAAACTTATTGAATGCAGAATTATTCTGAATCAAGATTTTGATTAGCATTTCTGAAGTTGTGGAAATTCAGTTTAGGATAAAGCCATTTTTTCAACATTTTCACAACTGGATACATGACCGTTTACTGAATAAACCTGGAGTGAGCTTTTTTAAAGTCATTTCTGAGTAGTGCTTACCTGTTAATTATTCAATTTTATCAATTCATAGAGCTCAATCAACTGTTCACTTTTAAGTAGAGCACTATATACAATCTCCAATATACAAGAATCTATAGTCTATATCTTTATTGTATATATTGTCCATGTGTTAAAGTCTGTTTTATAATCATTGATTTTATAATCATTTTCATAAATTCACGAATATTACACCCCGCAAAAAGGTCGGAAATTTAAAAATCGCAAAAAATTTGACCCCATGAAATTAAGTACATTTACAGTATAAAGTTAGCATGTCTTGAACTATTAGCCAGAGACAAACCCAGTAAAGTCAGTGTTAATCTAGAACTGAGGTAAATGGGGCAATCTTTACTCAGACCTTTAAACAATTAAGGGGGGGGGGGGAAGATACATGTATGTCAACATAACATAAATTTGTTCCAATGTTTTGGAGGCAAAATACAGTTTTTGTAATTTGTAATCCATGCAACTATATATTAAATCTTTGAGTAATGATAATATATACTTTTTCCAGACAGTAAAAGTTTAAAGAATTAAAAGGGAAACAGAAGTTGGGATTTACCAATATTTTTGACACCTGGTTAAAACTGAAAAATAGCCAAAGCACAAAGGTCTCTTCTAGATTGAACACTAGAACAGTTCCTTCACACAGTGGACAATTTTGGAAAAAAAAAAAAAAAAAAAAAAAAAAAAAAAAAAAAAAAAAAAAATTGGCCTTGGCCCAATTAAAATTACCTGTTGGTCCAATGTTAGTGGGAATAACAGACATTCCAGAACCACCAAAAGTTATACTGAGCTTCCCCTCCATACAAAAAGAAAGCCATCTTGGCCCAATTGGAAACCTGTAAAAACATAATAATTAGTCTGTTTAATTTTGATGTGGAAACAAATTTTATGAGAAACCCTTCATAGCTTTCAGTAGTAATGAAGCTGAACAAATGATTAAACAGAACCCCAAATTCTTGTTTCCTGCATGCTTTGACTTTGACCTTTGACCTGGACTTCCAAACATTGTGCTCTGCACATCATCTGAATATCAAACATTGATGGCAAGTCTTGTTAAATTCCTTTAGACAGAGAGATAAACATTGCCATTACAAACATAATACAGGTGGATAAAAACCAAACTTTTCTGTAGAAAGGAAAGGCATGGTTAAAACTGAATACAACAGACAAACTATGTAGAAAGGAAAGGCATGGTTAAAACCAGGGCTCCACAAACGCCGGTAAGGTCAATCGGCGGTCGGCAAAGGTACATCAACCCCCACCCACCTGATAGGCAAAGGGTAAACTCCAACCCCCTTGCTCCCAAAGAATCGACAAATGGTAACCCATCCCCCCCCCCCCGAATAATAATTTAGTTTTTTAATGAACACACATCAGATAGGTAAATAAATAAACAATAGAATTTTTATTTGAAAAATTTGGTGTTAACTGTTAACGTACTGCTTTTCATCTTTCCATAAATGTCCAATCGTTGGCAATGCAACAAAACGTTAATTAATCAGTTAAACTGAATTCTGTTTGCTACATTGGGATATCTGTCGTTTTCATTATAAATTATAAGTCGATGTGTGACAATGTCGCATAGATAGATAAATGTTCAAAAATACGGCTTATTAATATCCTGCAAAAATCCCATCACTGGTAACAAAAAATATATCGACATGTAACAAAAACAGCAAATGATCCAGATTCAAAAACCCTGTGTAATGTCGTGATCATGTTGTTGTTGGTAACCCGAAAAACGGTCGTATCTAGTCAGCTCTTGTATATTGAGATCAGGGGAGATTATTAACTACAATCAGGCACGTGTATGACTGTGAATTGTATATTCTAGTAGAAACGATGGTAAAAGGTGAAGCCACTAGTAATCAATTAACTTGTAAGGTGTTAGGTAATTACCTGTGAATAGGGAAGTTTAATGAAACATGACACTGTCCTGAGTACTTTTAATTGTTTACAAGTCGGCATTAAAGAATTATTAATCAGATTTTGTCTTACTATTATGGGAAAAAAAGCCGATTCGGATATTTTTCAATCGGCTTTTTGAAGTTTGAACCGGCATTTTTTGCCAAAAATCGGCGTTTGTGAAGGCCTGGTTAAAACTGAATACAACAGACAAACTATGTAGAAAGGAAAGGCATGGTTAAAACTGAATACAACAGACAAACTTAAAAGCATCTTGATTTCTAAATTCAGGAATTTAAACCAACATTAAACATGTGAACTGTGATGGTGAATATATTACAGCCACTGACTCACATGGTTGCTATTTTAAAATTGATGAAACTGAAAATGTGAACTAAGGTGGTAAAAAATGAATAATGAGTCACATAACTGCTGAGGCATGTTGAAGAATGTTTGTGTTTGCTAATGTGCATGTGCGAACAATCTGTGTGTCTAATGAAACAAGAGGCCCAAGATGGCCCTAATTTGCTCACCTGAGTTCAAATGTAACTGGTTTGTCTTGATAATACCTGGTAAGTCATAATATGTTGCCTCAACAGAAGTGGTTTCAGAGAACATTATTTCTATTGTTTTGGTTTTTAGCTATGTAGGTCACTCTGGCCTACTTTTGGTAGCCATAGCAACTAGAAACACAAATGTGAATGGCAATGGTCTATAGATGCTATTGACTAAAATGAATTAAATGTGACCAGTAGTTTCTGAGAAGAAGTCTTTTGATAGATGGATGGATGGATGGCAGAGTGCCTATCCATAACAAAAGCTCACATGAGCAATTTTCAGATCCGGATTTAAGACTTAACAGATTTGATACATTAATTAAAATATTTTAAAAAAAATGTTAAAGTCAACTGCAAATTATTTTAAAAAAATTTGTTCAATTAGGTTAAATTGATACATAACAGTGATTTTGTAACAAAAAATAAAAAATTTTCAAGGTTTTAGCTATATCTACATATCAGTATCACATGTATTTCAAAAATAATAATTACACTAAAAAGTATAAATTCATAAAATCTCTTCCATGCACCATTGTAAGTCATAAAATTCAGAAATTAAAAAAAAAAAAAAAAAAAGTGGCCTCACTGGGATTTGAACCTTCGACCCTTGGGTTGCTAGAATTGAAAATGAAAAAGGTCGAAAAAAGGGACTTGTATTTTACAGAATTTCATGAAAATGGTCAAAAATATGTTTCTTCACATAAGAAAATGATGTTTGGAAAAAGAATTCACCTAAATTTATTCATTATTGTAATTTTGGTAAAAAAAGTACTATATACAATGTATAAAAAATAAACGCAAAAAAGCGTAACCCAATTTTCACAAAAATTATGAAATTCACAAACTTGATATAAAAGATGCTTTAGATGCCAAATATCACATCAGATTTTATCTCAGTGTAGTGGTTTTGGAGAAGATTTTTTTTAGGTTTTCAACTATGTAGGTCAATGTGACCTACATTTGGTAGCTATGACATCCAAAAACACAAATCTGAAAGGCAATGTTCTATTGATGCTTTTGACCAAGTTTGAACAAAATGTGACCAGAAGTTTCTGAGAAGAAGCCGTTTGAAGCAATTTTTGAGGACGGACGGACCGACCGACAACAGAGGGTCTGCCTCTATTGATACCAATAGCTCACATGTGCACTTTATGCTCAGGTGAGCTAAAAAGGTAAGCAACAGCATTGCATTCAGGTCATTATAATCATCCAGATTCTTTATTAATTATCTGCCTTAGATCTGGACCAGGACAATGGCTCGAGAACAAATGGCATAATATAAATCAAATTGGGCATATGAAAACAGTTTTCATTAATTTTATCATTCAAACCCCTAGTACCCTATTAGCAAAATACTATACTCTTGCACTGAAATATAGATAGAAATGCATGTTGGTTTCAGAATTTAATAAAAATGTCTATTAGACTTAGTCTTAGGAACCCATCTTAAATAGAAGAGTAACAACCTTACAATAGTGATAGCTGTGCACATCTATGAACAGTCATTATTGAATTGTATGTTGGCCAAAGTAATAACATATATACACATTGCTGAGTATAAATCCGTTTTCACACTAATGAATCTAACAACTTCTAATGCAGATGTCAAGATATATCTACAAACAATTTATGTGATTTCTGTGAAAAAGTCCCTGAGACTATAAAACATATTTTTTGGGAATATGAATATGTATCCAATTTTTGGGATAATTTATTATCATGGTTAAACAATTCTTTGGACTTAGATATTGACTTAAATATGGTGGATTTTTTATTTGGTTTTTGTAGAAAAAAATTGTTCAATTCTAACTCTTATAATTACAATTAGTAAATATCATATTTATAGACAGAAACTGCGGAAATCTTTTCCATCTTTGGAAGGTTTAAAGAAAGAACTATTACAATACAAAAAAATGTTATGATAGATTCCTTAAAAAATGGGGTACATTTATTAATTTAAAATGATTTCATCTAATTTTTTTATACCCTTGCTGCTACTTGGCTAGAAGCATCTACATGTATATTTTCTTCTTTTGCAGATTTTTCATATGTATGAATGTGTGAATGAATGTTATAATTTGTCATACTTAATGTTATGTGATAAATTCTGGAAAAAATAAAATTTAAAAAAAAATGTAACCTGCACACACACACACACACACACACACACACACACACACACACACACACACACACACACACACACATTTACATACATGTAAACTAAAAACCCCAGGTTTTAAAAATTACTAAAAAAGTTATTATTATATACTTGTTATCTATATTTGTTTTATTTTACTGTATAATAATTATTGACTGTATAATAATTTTTGAAAATGTCAAGTAGAGAAGGATATTCAGCATTTAACATATAAAGGGAAATAACTCAGTGTGGATTAAACATCTATAAATTTCAAAGAAATGACAAATTATTATCATAATATAATTTACTTTGGTTTTTTTTTTTTTCTGAGACTGAGATGAAGTAAAAACTTTATCTACTATATATTTAAAAGAAATGAAAAATTAATTTTACTTCAGTTTTCCTTCTGAGAAAGCCAAAAATTGAAAATGCTGAATTACCTCCCCTATAATTATAAAGTCAGAGCCCCAACTCTGGCATCATCCGCCCTTTAACTTTGCCCGAGACAATAAAAATATTTCAAATTAAAAAAAGAAGAAGATATATCTGCAAACAGCTTGAATTAGTTTATTACCACTAATTAAAATGGATTTTACAGAAAAACATTTGTACAAAACCATTAATGAGATCATTAATGTCTTCAATTTATATTGCAAGAAAAGAAAAATTTACACACAATGTTTGTGTCAGTGACTTATGCAAAACTTTAATAGGAAATCCAATTAACTTGAATTAAGTTAGGTATGTACTTTTCATTTACTTGAGTCTAGTTCTAACTGAAAATCACTATGTGCATCCACAATTTTCAGAAAAATTTCTGTAGAAAAAAAATTCTTCCTGTTATGGGGATTTTAAAACTCAAAAATTGGTAACATTTACACTTGAAGTGATGTTCAATGTATATGCAAAAGAATCCACCATTTGCCTTTTAACATGTATAATCTCCATAGCAGAAACGTTTTTACTCAGTGCAGAAATTAGCCATGGTAATCCCAAATAGTGCATAGTGATTTTCAGTTACAACTGGACTCAAATAAATGAAAAATGCTCAACTAAATTGAATTTTTCATATAAAAAATTAAGCTTACTTCACTGTCACAAACAGGGTCTTCAAGAGAAGTTTTTCTCCTGCTATACATATACATGAATGTAGTATTAAACCACCTGTTTATAAAGGTTATCCTGAATAATATTAAGAGATTTCTTACCGACTCATCTGGAGCTAGTTTTGAGCAAGCTAAAATAAGACAAGTGGCACATGCCTGTTCTATCTGTAAAAAAAAAGAAAAAGAAACAGACAAAAATAAAATTAATTAAACAACATAAAGACGTGCACAAATTTTAGTGATTTAAAACTTTTATTATCCATTTTCTTATACACCTTTGCATTTTGAAATATGAAAAATTACTGTTTATTTTAAACATTTTCAAAATACATTTCAGACAAGATTTTGGTTGGCTTATATAAACAATGTCTTTAAGTTACAAAAATTCAACTACTTATAATTCTAGGTCTAATAATACAAAAGAGAATCCATTAAAATGCAGTGACTCCCATTAATCAGGATTTTTTTGCGGTGAATTTTTTTTTGGTGATTTTGCAGATGAAAAAATTCTCAAAAATTAAAATCAAAAATTGAAAAAAAATATGAGATTCAATGAAAGTTGTTCTTCCTGAAGAACAAATTTTTGTTTGGTTCAATATTATCTTATATAGCAATTATCGTAACAAACAGTAACATAAAAGAGGATCCAAAAATACCACGGGTATATTACTTGTGCAGGTATGAAATGTACAACTGACAATATGTTAGTATAAAACAAAGGCCAGAGAAAGTTTATAATGCATTACAGGAAGCAGGGATCGATGCCTGTTTGAATGATAAAAGCAGTTTTTATATGTGTTTTAGTGCTGTTGTATTGCTACTGGTTTTACCCTGAGATTAACATTTTAGTGTTTTAGATAATTACCAGTACTTTTTCTAAATTTTATTTTGATATCTTTTTGATTTCTCATCAATAAAATTATGTGTCCCCCACAAAGTGGTGGGAGGCATATTGGTTTTCCCTTTTCCATCTGTCTGTCACATATCTTGTCCTAAACCAATGATTTGATTTTTTTTTTCTTAAAATTTAATCCTCTGTTCTGTTCCATGCAGAGTGTACAGAGTAAGGAATCCAAGAATGTGCAGTGACAAATCTTCTTTTTGCCTCATGTGGAGTGTACAAAGTAAGGAGGTAAGAAATCCCCTTATGACTAATTGCTATGTAGTCCAAATTAGAAGTACCAAGTAAGGGATCAACTAATGTGCAGTGACTAATCTCCTCTGTGTAGCCCCACTTAGAAGTACCAAGGAAGGGATCAACTGATGTGCAGTGACTAATCTCCTCTGTGTAGCCCCACTTAGAAGTACCAAGTAAGGGATCAACTGATTTGCAGTGACTAATCTCCTCTATGTTTTCCCACTTAGAAGTACCAAGGAAGGGATCAACTGATGTGCAGTGACTAATCTCCTCTGTGTATCCCCACTTAGAAGTACCAAGTAAGGGATCAACTGATTTGCAGTGACTAATCTCCTCTATGTGGCCCCACTTAGAAGTACCAAGTAAGGGATCAACTGATGTGCAGTGACTAATCTCCTCTATGTAGCCCACTTAGAAGTACCAAGTAAGGGATCAACTGATGTGCAGTGACTAATCTCCTCTGTGTAGCCCCACTTAGAAGTACCAAGTAAGGGATCAACTGATTTGCAGTGACTAATCTCTTCTGAGTAGCCCCACTTAGAAGTACCAAGGAAGGGATCAACTGATTTGCAGTGACTAATCTCCTCTATGTAGCCCCACTTAGAAGTACCAAGGAAGGGATCAACTAATGTGCAGTGACTAATCTCCTCTGTGTATCCCCACTTAGAAGTACCAAGGAAGGGATCAACTAATGTGCAGTGACTAATCTCCTCTGTGTATCCCCACTTAGAAGTACCAAGGAAGGGATCAACTAATGTGCAGTGACTAATCTCCTCTGTGTAGCCCCACTTAGAAGTACCAAGGAAGGGATCAACTAATGTGCAGTGACTAATCTCCTCTGTGTATCCCCACTTAGAAGTACCAAGTAAGGGATCAACTGATTTGCAGTGACTAATCTCTTCTGAGTAGCCCCACTTAGAAGTACCAAGGAAGGGATCAACTAATGTGCAGTGACTAATCTCCTCTGTGTATCCCCACTTAGAAGTACCAAGGAAGGGATCAACTAATGTGCAGTGACTAATCTCCTCTGTGTAACCCCACTTAGAAGTACCAAGTAAGGGATCAACTGATGTGCAGTGACTAATCTCCTCTGTGTAGCCCCACTTAGAAGTACCAAGTAAGGGATCAACTGATTTGCAGTGACTAATCTCTTCTGAGTAGCCCCACTTAGAAGTACCAAGGAAGGGATCAACTGATGTGCAGTGACTAATCTCCTCTGTGTAGCCCCAGTTAGAAGTACCAAGTAAGGGATCAACTGATTTGCAGTGACTAATCTCCTCCATGTAGCCCACCTAGATGTTCCTAGTAAGGGATGAACTGATTTGCAGTGATTAATAATTGTTTAGCTTCATTTAGTTTGTACAAAGTGAGGAATCTACTGAAATACAGTGACTAATCTTAGTGTAGACACATTTAGATTGTACCAAGTTAGGGATCCACATGTAATTAGGATGTTCTCGAGTAAGAACATCAATGGTGGAGCAAAGGATCATTTCATTTCTATGAAAGTAAATATCAACATGTCTACTTACATTTTTAACAATTTGTAAATTTTACATGTAAATACTAAAACTACAGTAATTAAATGTGTGCATCATCAAAATCCACAAATATGACAATATCAGGAAAGTAACACCAAAGTCAAGCACCTGCTCTTAAATGACAACATTTGGAAGATATAAAATACCTTGTGTAAACTGAAAAATCCTTTGACTTCTATAGAATCAGGTCCCTGGCAATCTATCAAAAGTTGTCTTAACTGATCTACAGGTCGTAACTTACTTAGAATGTGACTGCCCTGTAAATACAGAAAAAAAAACTGTGACTGAATTTACTGCAGTGTACAAATAATCCCTTAAAGACCTTCCAATATCAGATACTATTTATTTACACCTGATGTATTGTATAATTTTTTGTATATGCTACATTAATTTTGTAAGTTGTGTGATAAACAGAATTGGTTATAATAAATATGAGAGGAAGAAATCAAATTATGACACGTCACACCTCTTAATTTCATAACAACAAAAATGCATATACTAGATAACCAAACATACATGTAAATTTGTAATACAAAACATTTGTAATTTTCAAAGTGGTTGGAAATAATCTTAAGTTGTTACAAAATTTGAATATAATACATGAAAGAATAAATTGTTGAAAATTTATAACAAAGTCAAAATCTCTAGAAGCACCTCACCAAGATCAGAAAAGTCTTTAATAACTTAACACGTCTTAATGTCTTAAATCATTTAAGACATTTAATGTCTAAATAAGGCCAATGTATAGTTTATTACAATTTAGTGGCAAACAACCAAAAAGACATGATTTAGTTGATGATTGATGATTGTTTAAATGATTTTATTTGTTCCAAATCAAGAATATTTCCCTTAAAGTGACAGAAATCTTGACCTTTGCAGTGGACTTAGGGCAATATGCAGGGAGGGTTCTTTAGATACCCATGCATACCTTGATCAGGGCATCAGTTTTTTAAAGTCTCCTCAAAAGGACCATGTGACTCATTTCAAAATGCTGAGTGCTCGGGAAAAGAACTGACCCTACAGATTTTCAGTCTTGGTCAGACCAAGCCAGGGTTGGAATACCAACCTCCCACATATAAAGAATACACTTTACCGAATGAGCTACAATAGTGGTTAAGGCACAATTTAGACTGACCAATTAATATGTACATTCCAATGCATCTAAACACATGTAGACATTTAAAAATCTTAGCTGTTACAAGTAGAAAATCTTGTCTGTCATCTATAGCCATGAGAGCATCCATTTTTATTTTTTTTTTTTTATGAAATCTTTGGTAACAGGTATAAAATATCCCCAACAATCTGAAAATAGATGCTACTGTCAGGTAAGTCAAATGACCATATTACAGCAGTGTTACCTAATGTGGTTTTCAAATCATGTACATTGTTCTTTTACTTGGACATCTTAAAATTCATGCTTGTCACATGACAAGACTATCAATAGAGACCATATTAGAGTATAAAGACCATATTAGAATAAACTTCAGGACAAATCTTATTCTATTTTACCTGTGCAGTAAGTAATACAAATCTGCGAGGTAATTCACAATGCTGACTAACAACAACAGGGGGGTCAGCTTTTGTGAAATATTCTAATATTGCAGGGCGAGGTTCTGCTGGTGGCTGTACTTCTCCCAAAGCCCACGTTCTTCCATCAATTCCAATTCCCATCTGAAAAAAAAAAAAACAACCAAGCTAGAGTAGTTTCTTGAGAGAAACACTTTTGACCCTAAAACTGCATATGTTGACAAAATCTTTCAAGATCTGACCTTGTGACTTACACATCTAAATCTGGTTTAGTGACAAGTTCAAGTTCAAGTTCTTTATTCTCACATTGCAAATTTACAATAAAGAGAACATGTACAATATAAGTATATAATACAACAATATATTTACATGCGTGAGTTACAATATAATTTTATCTATATTACTTATAACACACATTAACCTGGAGGACTGACTCTCTCATAAATAATAGTAATAAAAGTACACAAGTTTTTCAGCACAGATAGTTTCTTAGTTGCAAAAAGATGATAAAACTTTATAGTATTTGGGTTATGACGGAAATAAAAAGGTATATACTTAGTTCTAATATCAGACAATACATTACAAGACAAAATATAATGATACTCATCACCAATATCATTAAAACATAAATGACATAATCTATTTTCTCTAGGAACATTTTGCCAACGACCCGTTTCAATTGGGAGACGATGATTACTAGATCTAAACTTACTTAGGATAATTTTATTTTCACATGATAAACTAGAGGTTAAATAATAGGGAAATTCAAAATTAGAAAGCATAAATAAATTGTAAGATAAACCTTTAGATGATGTATTACAATCACTTATCCATTTCTGTAAAAATTGATCACAGAGTATTTGCTTAACAGACTTAACTAACCATGGTTTGCTACAAAATGTTTGTGAAGACCAAATATAACTCATGCCACATTCTTCTAAAATAGTTTTTACTCTAGTAATCCAATTAAAGTTAATACCATTAATATGTTTCATACATAAAAGATTATAAAGTGTAGAAGAATATTTACTTTCTTTACCAACAATAAGATCCGCCCAATAACTTATGATTCTTGTTTTTATAGCTATAATTAGAGGAAATCTATATAATTCACCATAAACAAAAAAGTTTGGTGTTGACCTTTTAACATGTAAAAGAAGTTTACAAAATTTTAATTGTATTTTTTCTATCATATTACAATTACTAAAACCCCAAATTTCACATCCATATAACAAAACTGGAACTACCATTTTATCAAATAAATCAAGTTGACATTCAATAGATAAATTATAAAGTCTAGACTTTTTAGTCACTGCATACATAGCTTTAGTGGCTTTATCACATGAATATTTCTTTGTAGCTAAGAAGGAACCAGATCTACTAAAAATAATACCTAAATATTTAAACTCTTTAACAATTTTTAACTCTTTGTCATCCATATAAAAATGTACATTTTTTGAAATTTTACCTCTTGAAAAAATAACAACTTCTGATTTTAATACATTAACAGTTAATTTCCATTGTTTGCAGTATTCAGAAAAATAAACTAGTTGGTTTTGTAAATCCTCTTTTGTTGCAGATATAAGTACAGTGTCATCTGCATACAATAACATAAACAAATTTAAATAAACACCTAATTCTTTTACTAATTCTGAGGATAAAGTTGGGGTGCCAATAACATTTTTATTAGTCAAAAAAGCTTCAAGATCATTTAAATAAATTGCAAATAGAAAGGGAGACAAGCTTTCACCTTGCCGTACCCCTGTACTACATACAAAATAATCAGAGTATGTACCATTCACGGAAATTCTAGATTTTGTATTATGATACATGTTAACAATAAACCTATAGCATTTACCAGATATATTATTGTTTAACAGTTTCATCCACAGCCCATTACACCACACTTTGTCAAATGCTGATTTGAAATCAATAAAAGCACAGAAAAGTTTTTTTCTATTACAACGGAAAAGTTCAAATAAACAATGTAACACAAAAATGTTGTCTAATGTAGAATAACTCTGTCTAAAACCTGACTGATTTTCACATAAAATATCATAATCTTCGGCAAATTTGTTTAATCTATGAGTTAAAATTGATGTAAAAAGTTTACTTATACAACTAAGTAATGTAATTGGCCTATAGTTTTCAATATTATCAACACTACCTTTATTTTTATATACTGGAACAATATTACCAATACACCATGGTTCAGGAATTATACCCGTGTCAAACACAATATTAAACAAAGTTTTATATACAGGTAAAAGTTTATCAATTGAGTATACAATATATTCATTCAATACTTTATCTAAACCAGCAGCTTTGTTATTTTTTAAATTCTGTACACATTTAATTATTTCTTCATCAGTAATTTCTGAATTCAAAATATCACAATCTTGCGGAACATTATCTACAGGGACATTATCATCACTACATTCTACATTTATATGCATATTTTTAAAATGGTTATAAAATTCACTTAAAGGTATATTACATTTTTTATTTCCCTGCTTATTCAGTAGTTTCCAGTACTCTTTAGGATCAGATGATCTAAGTTTTTTAAGTTTTTTCTGTAACATTAACCTATGATTTCTTATATTTCTATCTAAAGTAGATTTATATATTCTTTCAGCACACCTCATTTCATTTTTGAATAGATGTGATCCATACTTTTTATACAACCTTTTAGATTTACGGAATTTTTTACGAGCACAAAAACACTCATTATTAAACCATTCATTTTTATTACTAACAGAGTTAGAAATTTTTGGTGAATAAGTACCAAACGTGGTTTTAGCTGATTCCAACAACACATCAGCTACATAATTACACATATTATTTATATAATCTGCATCTATTGTAGAAATATCAACTGTATTTAGTTCATTTAATACATATTGAATCTTTTCAGTGTTTAAATTTTTACAATAATCTAAGGATTTTTCATTACTCCAAGATCTAACTAATTCCAAGTTTTCATCAACTGTATGTTTAGGTTTATTAGGTTTACTAGTTTTAAATACAAATTCGAACTTTAGAGCACAATGTATATCAGAAAACAAACGACTAAATTCTAAAATATCTAAATTATATACAACAGGTAAAAAATCTACAGAACAAATACAATAATCGACTACAGATGATCTAACTGTTGTAAAATTACCAACATCTTTGTCACTGCCAATACGTCCGTTCATAATTATTAACTCATTACATTTACAAAATTCAATCAATTGATTACCAAAATTGTTTTTCTTAGTGTCTCTACTGATTCTACTTCTTGGTAAATTAAGATCGTCTAAAACACTTGCTACAGATACAGTATCAAAATCATTTTGCTCATCCTCATAAACTGTATATTCTTGACTGTTCGATACACGGCTATTTAAATCGCCAGTTAGACAGATATGATTAAATTTACTACAAAAATCAACATATTCAGATTCTATTTCACTATAAGCATCAGATGTACTATATATTGAGCCTTCAGGTGGAATGTAAACAATACCAAATAACATATCATAATCAATATTAAAAATCTTACCTTTTAATATAAACCAAAATACATAGTTACATTCTGTATATACAGGAACGATAAAGTCCGAAAGATAGTCTTTATATCCAAGAATAATTCCGCCTGATTTAACATTTGAAAGTTTATTCCTATTCTTAAACTTAAGCACATAATCATCTATAGCAATATTGTCACAATCATCAGTTTTTGTTTCTGTGAAACATAAAATGTCAAAACCAGATATAAGTTTACGAAATTCCGGGTATTGTAATCTCCGTGATATTCCACATACATTAAGTGAAAGTACACTACAATTGTTATTCACACTTGAGTTAACATCACACGAATCCACAACATCGGTTAAATTACTATGATTGTCTATGACACATTTAGATTTGAGAGAGTCAGTTATACTATTTATATTAACATTATACGAATGTTCACTTACTGGTATTCCTCCGTGGTTGTCCTAACGCGAACTATGGGGTTTATCATCATCTCATTTGGTGTGACTTTGTGCACCATTATATCAAAATTCATACAAAAACATGGATTGTATGTAGAGGAAATAATTTTGGGATTAACATACTTCTATACAGAGAACTAGGGCTGTTACTGATAAATCTTATTTAAGAAAAAAATATAAATAAATACAAAGTAAACATTTCATTGAATCATTATTTTTCTAAATTCAAAATTTTAGATACAGTCTAACTTGTGTTAGCGGCCACTTGTATAAAGCGGCCACTTGTCTATAACGGCCATATCTTATTCCCCCCGATGAATTTTGTTCTTTATTTCACCTCTATATAGCGGTCACTGTCTTATGCGGCCAGCGGCCACCATTTTTCAGACCCCAAGCTTCAACAGAACTGTCTATAGCAGCCATTTGCAATGTTTACGCAACTTCGTCAGTTTCCGGAATTTCCGGAACCAGTCGACATAAAACAAAAAATCCCATAATGCAACACTGTTTATATGTGTCTAAGCGGCCATATTTGGTAAGGCTTACATCCCGATAAGACATCAACATTTTTTCAATTTTATAACATGCAGTAATATTTGATGATTTTTCTTTATGTCATAGTAAACAGAATGCATTGACCTTAGAACAGCGAGTAGAATTGTTTAATAAGTATGTATAGGAGAAATTAAGTACTAGGAAACTCGCGGAAATTATGGTGTTGGACGAACCCAAATCAAGCTGTGTTATCAGACTATGAAGCAAATGTATCTTGGAAAATAAACCGGTTGTGCTGTTCTACCGCTAACGGACATTAATTTAGTAAGTTTAAAAAATCGACGCGATATCAAGTCATCTCGGCACCAGTGTAAAAAGTCATTTCGGCAACGATATGGTTTTGGCATCAATTTAAATTCAATTCGGCACCGACTTCGAATAAACTTGGAACCAGAAAAAAATATTTTATCATTTATTTTATGTTTGTGTACAATTTTTATATTAAAAAATAATAGTTATTTTTAATAAATATATGTAAACAGTAAATTTGACAGTTACAAATGACACAGATAATTACTACTCTGATCACTAAACCGTGTAATTCATTATGTAACAACTTCCTTTGAAGTCTGAATTGGCAAGAGTGTGATATGGGTCTGAAGAGACCTAATTATGTTTGTATAGGTGTAAGGAAGCCTGATAAGAATAATACTTTTCTATGCAACACCCCTATAACTAGCAAAAACAAGAGGCCCATGGGCCTTAACGCTCACCTGAGGACATGGCCAACCTGAGGATATATCCAAAATCATTTGCAAAAATACATAAAATATTCTAATATACATGCCATACAAAAAGTTAATAGTTTCCGAGATAATTAACAATTTGAGTCGTTTTATGCATCTATGACCTTGACCTTTAAACGTAGAACCTTGAGCCACATATCAAAATGATTGTCATATCAATACCTACAAAATTCTAGCATATATACCTTTGCAAAAAGTTAATAGTTTTCAAGATAATTAACAATTTGGGTCTTTTTATGCATCTATGACCTTGACATTCAAATGTATAACCTTGAATCTTATATCAGAATGATCACCATATCAATTCCTACAATAATCTAATATACATGCCAATACAAAAAGTTAATAGTTTCCAAGATAATTAACAATTTCAGTCTTTTTATGCATCTATGACCTTGACCTTTGAATGTATGACCTTGAGCCATATATCAAAATGTTCGTCGTGTCAATACCTACAATATTCTATAATACATGCCTATACAAAAAGTTTATAGTTTTCAAGCTAACGCACAATTTTAGTCTTTTTTAGCAAAAAAATAACATTTCAGGGGCAACAACTCCTACATGCATTATCATACAGTTACGAAACTTTGTACCTTTTTACATTTTGTCCTGCTAAACATTTTAACAATGTTTTAATATTATATATCTCTTATAATTTGGAAGAAAAAAGCCTAAAACTGCACAAATTACAAACTAGGTCATGACCTTGAACTTTGACCTTGACCCCATGTTGAAGGTTATTTCAAGAAAAAGTCAAAACTGAAAACCCCATGTCAATATCTATTCATATAGTCAAGTTATAATAATTTGAAGCCATTTTACGAAATTTTCAAAATTAAACGCAAAAACGAGTAACCTAATTTTTTACCAAATTTCACGAAATGAACAATTTATAAGCTTAAGACCCTAGAGAAGCCAAATATCACATCAGATTTTTTCTCCCATCATCGCTTTCAGAGAAGAAGATTTTTTAAGTTTTTTGGAACCATGGGTCACCTTGACCTAGTTTTGGGAGCCATGACAACGTCACGAACAAATCTGAATTGCACTGGCCCATATATGCATCTGACCAAGTTTCATTGAAATCTACCTCATAGTTTTAGAAAAGAAGTTGAAAATGTAAAAGTTTACGCTGCGGACGACGACGACGACGACGCCGACGACGACGACAACGCCGACGACGACGACGACGACAGACAAATTTTGATCAGAAAAGCTCACTTGAGCCTTTGGCTCAGGTGAGCTAAAAAAATAGAGAGAATAGATCATTTAGACATATGAATGTTGCCAGGCCGGTGTGGTGCAAAGGATTTGTTAATTCCTGAAAATGTTGATTAAATTGATGTTAAATTTTTTTTCTTGGTTAATCTCAAGTTATAAAAGAAACCATTTCTAACAATATGGTTAGCTATATTCAGTTTAATTTTGGTACTAAAATGAATAAAAAAGAATGGTTCAGATAATAATTTTTGACGATCGTTGATCAGAGAACTTGTCTATAAAGGCCACTTCGGCCGCATCCCTTGAGTGGCCTTTATAGACAGGTTTCACTGTACATACATGTACATGTATGTGCAGTAAGACATCGGGGTTCCATCCAGGACTCATTATTTCTGAGAGATTGTGCTCCTTGATTTCAATATGTGGCAGATAGGTCTCATACATCTAAACAAAATGAGTAACTACAAGTACATTTTATTTCTAATTTATCAGTTTTAAATATATTTTTCCAGTTTTAGTCTGAAAAATAAGAAATTATAACTTATTATTATGAAATGCTATGGCATCACACATATTCTAAATGATTTTTTCCCATTTCAACTGAATGATGGTCTCCCATCCTTCCATATATAATAGTTATACCTTCATTGTCATGCAAAATGTTGCAATGAAGCTCTTAAGATTCAATTCATGTAATTTTTCATAAAAAGTTCACAGGGGCATTGCACCACTCTATATTTTTCTAAAAAAAATAATTAGTGTATTTTTATGTTACATGTATATCTTTTTTCAATAACTTGAAAAAATTCTCACATTAGCTTCCATCAATTGATTGTGGAATGGAAAGGAATCTCCACTGATTGTCCAAAGTAAATCACTCTCTTCTGTTTGTGAGGAAACCAACATCAATATGCCTAGGTTGATAAAAGAAAACAATCATTCATGAATATAAATTTATTGAATGAAATTCTTAAAAATAAAATGATATAGTCATCACATAACATTAACATACATGTTAAGTAACTGAGATTCTGACCTCTGAGTTAGCTAACTAGTCATAATATATATCCTTACATTATAAACATTGTATATAAAATATTTCTTAGATCAAAAGCATAATTTTGAAAAGAAGTATTCAATCTCTAAATGACAATACAAAATTTTACCTATACACTTTTTTTTCAGGAATTATGTCTTTTTGATATTTACCAAATATTACTCTGAGCCAAGGATAAACCATACCCTTTAGCCAGTCAACCACGCTGTAGTTACAAGGAGAATAATTGTGTAAAGCTCCACTGAATTTTTTCAAACTCTAGTCATACTCTTGATAAAACTTGTACAAACAAAGAAGCACATGGCTAATATTCACTCCTTGTCTTGCATGAATGGGCTATCAAAATTTCAACACTAGATCATTCTGATGAGACCTTAAAAACTGATGCCCCATGTCATGGTAGGCACAGCATGTTAAAGAACCCTCTATGCATACTGCCTTAACTGCACTGTAAATGTCAAAATTTCTGCCATCTATAGTTGGTGACATCTTGATGTAAGTGAAATATTCTTGACTTGGATGTCCCATTGAATAAAATCAAATCAACTACATTATATAATTAACATCACTTATATGATGTAAAGTTCTTCAAAACTACTAGCAGGATAGCTCAAACTTTCTTACCTTATAAAGCTTTAAGTCTTTTAAAAAATTGGACATATCAATTTTTTCTCATAAATGTGTAAATAAGTACAATCATGACCTAGTAAATAATAGCATGGTTTTTTTTTTTCTTCTTCTTCTCTTTCTTCACAGTAGCAGTAAGAGAGAATAAATATACAAGTTTAAAATGAACCAATGTTTAATACCTAAAACCTGCTCCTACTATCCCGCAGACAAATCTTTAACCCAAAACATAACTACAAAAGTGTCAAAAAATTACATTTTACCTTTTTTGTGGTAAGCCATATGTACATTGGTTGGTTTCTGCATGGTGGCAGTAGCAGAAAAGCCTGGTGGAAGTCTAACATGTTTCTGCATGGTGGCAGTAGCAGAAAAGCCTGGTGGAAGTCTAACATGAACTAACGTCAACATACAAGGTCTGCTTTTAATATTACCAAATGGATTTGTAGTGAAGTATAACCTAACACCTGAAAAATACAAAAACCACAACGATAAATAAATATTGAAAAATTTCAAGATGATGGATAAAATTCCAAATAAAATCAAGTGCAAGTACCAAAGAATATTTTAAATTACATGTATAATATAGTCAAGGGAATTATAAAATTATTTGACTCATGCTTAAATGTACCAGGGATAAGTTGTTCTGAATTGGTTTTGAAAAAAGAAAATAAATCTACAAATCTGATAGATATATTACAGTATTTGAGATGATGAACATTTTCTGATAAATTTGGGTATTTGCCCTAAAAAACAAAACAAAGCAAAATTTGGATTTGCTGGTCTAAATTCTAATTCATGCCTATATTATTGAATGAAGTCTTCTTTATCAATTACAAGATTCAGAACATAAATATTTATTTACCTGATTGAGTAATGGCTACCAGGTGAACATTTGATGATTCTGACTTAGTTAGAGCACTTATATGAACTAATGGCTTAAAGTTTGATCGTTCAACAGTTCTGAAAAATCAAGAATTCAATGAATTATTAAATATCAAAACCAATCATTGTATACAATTTCAAAGCTTAGGATTTTTGGCTACATTTCCTCAAATACATGTGCCCTGGTGTTTGAAATGCGAGTTTGTAAATTGAAACGTGAGGTACATGTATAACAGTCACATGTCTATCACAGTCAAGTCCTGAGTCCCTTACATTTTAACTTTAAAAACAACCTTTGTACAAATGCCAACCCTTAACAGTGTGAAACTGTAAAACACCTACACAAATAATAAACTGAGGTTAAAATATTATTAATCTATTACTATTTATTTTTCAACAAATTTTGGGAGACAAGTGCCTGAATCTAAGTTTTTTTTTTTTTTTTTTTTTTTTTTTTTTTAACACCTGGAATATCACGTTGTCAGCTTCCTCTCTGAACTGCACAATTGAAGGAAGAAAGATTGATATGTCACACAGGTTCTTAACTACTACACTCAATTTCATGCATTACTATAAAGTAGATGGGCCTTCATTATTATGAAGTAGATGGACATGGTGTTTAAAATAATATATCTTGAGCTTTTTTAGTATAACATCTCGATAATACTGACCTGTAACACTTTTGCCCTTCAGAACTGGCATTTGTGCAACTATACCATCAAATGAGAAGAATATGAATAAAGAACCTTTTTTGTGCTTATGCTTCTTTTGGCAACTACAGACCTTCTACCATATTAAGTTCTCATTGTATGAACTGTCTCATAAGATATCTTATTAGAAACTTCCCCAAATTCAGTAAAAATCTGTATTACCAAATGACTGAATTTTGTACAAACTTTTAACGACAGCCTCTATTGAAAAGGCCATAATTTTTAAACTTTGTGGAGCTGAAGACAAGTGTTTATACTGTTGGAAAGGTATGGAATAGAGCTATTTAAGCATATCATCATCCATGAAATTGTACAAAGCATTATTTCCCTGTGGTACAATACACATTACATATCAAACATCCCTTTTATGTTACAAGCCTTGTAATAAGGAGGTTGGCATCAATGCCCTTTAATTCAGCAATAATATTCCCCGATTAATTAAACCATGTAACTGAATACTAATGTAATTTTGTCAGTTCATATATACAAGTTAACACTTCAAAGTATATTTTTCAAGAAAGGCAAGTGATTAAAATCAGTGAAAGACCTGTGATCAAATTTTTGCATAAGAAGGTTTAGCACCTAACAATATCCATACTGATGTTGTAGCAACACTATAGAAAGATGCCCCTTCATATGCTACAGTAAAATGGTGGATGGCAGAATTTAAAAAAGCTGACAGAGCCTTAATTCTGGAAGGCCCATCACTGTTGCAACCCCAGAATTGGTCAATAAAGATTATGACATTGAAATGACTGATAGGCGAGTTACAGAAAGTTTTATAACCAATACAGTTGGCAATTCACAACAAACAGTACATTCCATTCTGAGAGAAGATCTTGCAATGAGAAAGCTTTTTAACCCATTTAGTACCAAAGACTTCTGACAGTTGATGAGCACACCAAGAGCACTTTTCATGTGGTAATCAAAACCTTTCAGAGGCAAATCCTGCTAATTTTTTTCCAGAGATTTGTTACTATGGATGTAACATGGGACCATCATGTAACCCCAGAGGCTAAACAACAGTCTTAACAATGGCAGCACCCTTGTTTATCCCCAACTAAACCAAAGAGGAAATACACAGTTCCATCAAAGTTTTTGTCCTTGGTTTTCTGGGATACTGATGGTATTCTAATAGTAGATCATCCCCAAAAGAGTCAAACCATCACTGACATATAATATGCATCACTTCTGAAGTAGTTACAGAAAACTCAAATGCCACAGTAAAAAGGTGTTGTTCCTCCAGGACAATGCCCCTATTCACAAGCCTGGCATTGTCAAAGTTACCATCAATGATTTCTTTGATTTCAAACTCTGACAGACAGAATTTTAACCCAACACTATGTCACGAAAAAACAAAATTTATGGTTACACTTAGGTAGTGATTATTTATTATTGTTTGTAGATGGTATAAGGTATTCATTGCTTTAGTTTCTTAATGACAATCTAATTAAAGTGACAAATCCATTTAAAACTTGAGACATATTCTACTCTGATCCCAGAAAAAAACTTCTGTTCTTTCCATCTTCCTGTTTATAACCAAACTTGTTATAACACCAAAACATGGATATAAAAACTATGGCAGTATAACAAGTTTTTTTTAATGTACTGTATAAATAACTAGATAAAAGGCTCACCTAGCAATATGTGATGCATTATGTACAATTTGTTGTAATGGTATTGCTGCTACTCTACTCATTCCAGTTCCATCATGCCCTAGGTCATATACCTGAAGAAAAAGGGAAACAAATCATGAGGTTTCACAATACACATGTATAAAATCAGATTTTCATTTGCATGTAAATTTTCAAAGTATGTGGATTACTTGAAAATTTGGTTCGTTGAAGCAAATAAATTAAAAAATGTTGTAGATACCTATACTTAATACATTCTATTTAAAGTTTAATGTACTTTTCTGTGTTAATTTTCTTTCTTTCTTTCTTTATTAATTTATTTATAAATTTTCAGAAAATACAAAAAATATCGAATATTCCAAATAAAGATTCATGATTCTTACAAAATTTCAGGACTATTTTAGGACCTTTTTACCTTCATAAAAAGAAAAAAAAAATATATATATATATATATATATATATATAATAAAATAAAAAATAAAAACTTTTTTGACAATTTTTATGTAAAGTATTGTCAGATTGATTTTTTTTTAACTTTTAAGCTGTGCAGATTTTAAAGGAAAATATTGAATTTAAGGACTAAACAAGGTCCTTTGGCTAAATTAATGACTATTTCAGGACCTGAACATTTCTAAAGGACTTTTAAGACCAAACTTCAAATTTAAGATCCTTTCTAAGACTGAATGAACCCTGATAAATCAAAAAATTGTTTACAAACACAAAATAACAATTTTTTCATTTCTGACTTTATGATAATGTACATATGTTAAATTCATCACAAATTATCACAAAAATAATAAATAATACCATTTTGAGGAGACACACCCTGACAATTACATGTAAATTCCACTTTACAACTCCAATGATAACTTGACACCTTTTTGATAGACAAATAACCCAACTGTTCAAATCATCAGTCAACAGTGATGATAAGGGCCAGATTTGACCTTTTGACCTTCATCTTTAACTTACACATCTGTTATGTGACACATTGTCTCATTTTAGTTTGCTTCAATTGATCAAAATCATCAATAACATAATAAGCAGTAGACAAAATTTTTGGATGGACCAACATACAAATGGACAGAATGATTCCCACATACCCTTTATTAAATTTACAGGGGTATTAATAAATATACAGGAAATACCAATTCTTAACTCTTTAATCATATATCATACCTGAATGGTGCCCTTTTCTGACCTTGCATAAAGTATATGTCGAGACTGGTCAAGACTCAACTGAACCAAGGAGTCTAAAATAAAAATAATAATTAATTGACAAGTGACCAACATATGAAATATTAGTGCTTGAAAGCATGACACTTTTAGTTTTATTTACCTCTAAACAGGGCAGAAATTTTATATGAAACTAGTGTAACTGCTGTCAAGAGAACATGACTTGCCTTAGGAACATATGATCTTTCAAAAAGCTTTCACAAACAAGAATAACAGTCCCTAACAGAACAACTGTGCCCACTCTAATTACAACAATCAGAAATAAGCACAAAATCAAAAAAATTATATCAACAGCAATTATACTGTTCCTTCTGATAGCAATCAATCTCTCAATTATTGTCATGTGTCAAAGAAAAGGCAATTACATATATAATGTTATGTTATTAGAAAACTGTACAAGAAAAGTTTTAATAATGCAAAGAATTACTCATACAAAATGAAACATTCCAGAATATTAACACATATAAACACCTTTACTCCCCAATAAACAGGTAAACAAGGTTATCTTTTTAAAAGTTATGGAAGAGTAGCAGATATAAAGTTAAACAATTAATTACAGTTTATACATGTATTTATAAAGAGAAATAACAACAATAAAAAAAAACATTTAACAATGAAAACACATGTGCAAATAAACATCAACAACTTCCAAAGTGGAATGTATACTTGCAAGCAAGTAAATGTCTGTGTTTCAGCTCTCTAAAGTGGTGCTCCAAATAGCGGAGGAATTGCAAGAAAGAAAGAAAGAACTCTCTAGAAAGAAGTCTCTGGAATTAAATGGTCTCCAAAGTCCTTCTGTTCAAGTGGCGAAGTGGTTAGTGCTCCTGCCTATCACCAATGCGACCGGGGTTTGATTCCCAGCGTCGTATGTGATAAGGTATGAGGTCACCTGCTTGAGCACGTGGGTGTTTCTCCCTGGTTCTCTGGTTTTCCTCCCACAATAAGAACTCATGCGGGCCAACAAGCTAGATTAATATAAGTTGCACAACTTGTTTCTAAATCGTTGTAAAAGAAATAAAGTTTAAAGTCCTTCTGAATTCTGAAAAACTGTGAGGAAGTGACCTGCCCATGGTCAATCCCTATCAGTTGACAAAATTTCAATCTGATCGGATAAGAAATGTAGGAGGAAATGTCTCTGAAAAAATCTGTCAGAAACAAGGAGGAATAATAATAATAATAAAGATTACAAGTAACAACAAAATGACTGCTGATAGGCAGACATGATAACAGGTTCTCAAAGTTCAATACCTATGGAGAAGTAGTGAATAAAAAAGTTATACAATCAAGTAAAGGCATTATAAACCAAAGAAAAGCATATAATGCAGATCTCCGCCTTCCTATAAATTGAATACATAGTTTGGAATCATTGTCATCAACTAAACCAATGTCGAGGAAGGGCCCCGCAAAATATCTTCTGCTTATGAACAGGTACCAAGTATTACAAGCAACTTTCATCAACATCCGATCAATCATTTAGAAGATAACTTGAAGAAAACAAAATGGACAAACGGACGGATGGACGGATGGATGGACAGACAGGCAAGGGATTACTACAGATATCGAGGGAGAACCATAAGGTAAGGACTATCACAAGCAGGTTTCATCAAAATCCAACCATTCCTTTAGAAGATAACATGCTTAAAACATTCAGCAAATCACATAGTATGCAAGCTAATTAAATATGCATGGAATTTGTTGAACATCAAACTTTAGTGAGGGACTTTTATACCAAGAAACACAAGCAAGTTTCATCAAAATCCCACCATTCTTACTAAACTTATCATGCGGAAAACATTCAGCCAATCAAATTGCAGCTACCTCATTAAATATGCACAGAATTTGTCAAACATCAAACTTGAGTGAAGGATTTATGTACTTAGTATCACAAGCAAGTTTCATCAAAATCTCATCATTCCTTCTTAAGATATCATGGCAAAAACATTCAGCCAATCAGATTGCAGCAGCCTCATTAAATATGCACTGAATTTGTCGAACATCAAACTTGAGAGAAGGACTTATATACTTAGTATCACAAGCAAGTTTCATCAAAATCTCATCATTCCTTCTTAAGATATCATGCGAAAAACATTCAGCCAATCAGATTGCAGAAGTCTCATTAAAAATGCATGGAACTTGTCAAACATCGAACTTGAGTGAAGAACTTATATACCGAGTATCACAAACAAGTTTCATAAAATCCCATCATTCCTACAAACAAGTTTCATCAAAATCCCATCATTCTTAGAATGATATTGTGCGGAAAACATTCAGCCAATCAGTTTGCAGCAGCCTCATTAAAATATGCACGGAATTTGTCAAACATCGAACTTGAGCAAAGGACTTCTGTTCCAAGAATCACAAGCAAGTTTCATCAAAATCCCACCATTCCTACTAAAGATATCATGCGTAAAACATTCAGCCAATCAGATTGCAGCAGCCTCATTAAATATGCACAAAATTTGTCGAACATCGAACTTGAGTATCACAAGCAAGTTTCATCAAAATCTCATCATTCCTTTATAAGATCTCATGCGAAAAACATTCAGCCAATCAGATTGCAGAAGTCTCATTAAAAATGCATGGAACTTGTTAAACATCGAACTTGAGTGAAGAACTTATATACCAAGTATCACAAACAAGTTTCATCAAAATCCAATCATTCCTACAAACAAGTTTCATCAAAATCCCACCATTCCTACTAAACTTATCATGCGGGAAACATTCAGCCAATCAAATTGCAGCTGCCTCATTAAATATGCACAGAATTTGTCGAACATTGAACTTGAGCGAAGGATTTATGTACTAAGTATCACAAGCAAGTTTCATCAAAATCTCATCATTCCTTCTTAAGATATCATGGCAAAAACATTCAGCCAATCAGATTGCAGCAGCTTCATTAAATATGCACAGAATTTGTCGAACATCGAACTTGAGCGAAGGATTTATGTACTCAGTATCACAAGCAAGTTTCATCAAAATTTCATCATTCCTTCTTAAGATAATAACATCGAACTTGAGTGAAGAACTTATATACCGAGTATCACAAACAAGTTTCATCAAAATCCCATCATTCCTACAAACAAGTTTCATCGAAATCCCATCATTCTTTTAGAAGATATTGTGCTGAAAACATTCAGCCAATCAGTTTGCAGCAGCCTCATTAAATATGCACGGAATTTGATGAAGATCGAACTTGAGCAAAGGACTTCTGTTCCAAGAATCACAAGCAAGTTTCAGAAAAAATTCCACCATTCCTACAAACAAGTTTCATCGAAATCCCACCATTCTTACTAAACTTATCATGCGTAAAACATTCAACCAATCAGATTGCAGCAGCCTCATTAAATATGCACAGAATTTGTCAAACATCGAATTTGAGCGAAGGACTTATATACTTAGTATCACAAGCAAGTTTCATCTAAATCCCATCATTCCTACCAAAGATATTGTGCTGAAAACATTCAGCCAATCAGATTGCAGCAGCCTCATTAAATATGCACGGAATTTGATGAACATCAAACTTGAGAGAAGGATTTATGTACTCAGTATCACAAGCAAGTTTCATCAAAATCTCATCATTCCTTCTTAAGATATCATGCGAAAAACATTCAGCCAATCAGATTGCAGAAGTCTCATTAAAAATGCATGGAACTTGTCAAACATCGAACTTGAGTGAAGAACTTATATACCAAGTATCACAAACAAGTTTCATAAAATCCCATCATTCCTACAAACAAGTTTCATCGAAATCCCATCATTCTTAGAATGATATTGTGCGGAAAACATTCAGCCAATCAGTTTGCAGCAGCCTCATTAAAATATGCACGGAATTTGTCAAACATCAAACTTGAGCAAAGGACTTCTGTTCCAAGAATCACAAGCAAGTTTCATCAAAATCCCACCATTCCTACTAAAGATATCATGGGTAAAACATTCAGCCAATCAGATTGCAGCAGCCTCATTAAATATGCACAGAATTTGTTGAACATAGAACTTGAGTGAAGGACTTATATACTTAGTATCACAAGCAAGTTTCATCAAAATCTCATCATTCCTTTATAAGATCTCATGCGAAAAACATTCAGCCAATCAGATTGCAGAAGTCTCATTAAAAATGCATGGAACTTGTTAAACATCGAACTTGAGTGAAGAACTTATATACCAAGTATCACAAGCAAGTTTCATCAAAATCCCATCATTCCTACTAAACTTATCATGCGGGAAACATTCAGCCAATCAAATTGCAGCTGCCTCATTAAATATGCACAGAATTTGTCGAACATCGAACTTGAGCGAAGGATTTATGTACTTAGTATCACAAGCAAGTTTCATCAAAATCTCATCATTCCTTCTTAAGATATCATGGCAAAAACATTCAGCCAATCAGATTGCAGCAGCTTCATTAAATATGCACAGAATTTGTCGAACATCGAACTTGAGCGAAGGATTTATGTACTCAGTATCACAAGCAAGTTTCATCAAAATTTCATCATTTCTCTTAAGATAATAATGTGAAAAACATTCAGCCAATCAGACTGCAGAAGTCTCATTAAAAATGCATGGAACTTGTCAAACATCGAACTTGAGTGAAGAACTTATATACCGAGTATCACAAACAAGTTTCATCAAAATCCCATCATTCCTACAAACAAGTTTCATCGAAATCCCATCATTCTGTTAGAAGATATTGTGCTGAAAACATTCAGCCAATCAGTTTGCAGCAGCCTCATTAAATATGCACAGAATTTGATAAACATCAAACTTGAGCAAAGGACTTCTGTTCCAAGAATCACAAGCAAGTTTCATCAAAATCCCACCATTCCTACTAAAGATATCATGCGTAAAACATTCAACCAATCAGATTGCAGCAGCCTCATTAAATATGCACAGAATTTGTCGAACATCGAACTTGAGCGAAGGACTTATATACTTAGTATCACAAGCAAGTTTCATCTAAATCCCATTATTCCTACTAAAGATATTGTGCGGAAAACATTCAGCCAATCAGATTCTAGCAGCCTCATTAAATATGCACAGAATTTGATGAACATCAAACTTGAGTGAGGGACTTATGTACCAATTATCACAAACAAGTTTCAGAAAAAATTCCACCATTCCTTCTCAAGATATCATGTGGAAAGCGAAACGGACAGACAGACAGACGGACGGACAAGGTCATTACTATAGGGCACCCGCATCACGATGCGGGGCCCTTATTACTGTGGAGGTGGAAAGAATACAGATTACTGGACAGAAGGACAAACAGTAAGAAGGAAGGACTTTGGATGCCAATGTGCAGACACATTCTAACGCCAGCTACATCATATTAATTAATACTTCATATAGGAGAGGGATAAAAAAGTCTTAAAAGAGAGTTGCCTTTATTTATAGCTGGGGCAATAAGACACACCAATGTACATAAACTGTTAAGACTTAATGAGAAGCAAACCAAGCATGATGCCCAGTGTGACATCAATTATTCTCCTTACCTGCAATAAAATGAACTAAATAAAAGCTGACTTTACTTGTTAACCAGACCATGAAAAATAAAACCAAACCTATATGATCTAACTTACCGTCTTCACTGAATGAGAAGTTTAAAAATGAAGGCACCAGAAAAGACAAAGAGCTCTTGGAATGATTTATTTTACGACATTTCCTACTAAACCATCCATCATTAGCCTACAATTAATAAATACATTGTATAAAATAATGATTAAAAACATTCTCAAATGAACTCATAAAAATATTTGCAAAATTTGACATCAAACTGTCTTTATATAAGCTATAAACGCCATTTAATGTTATTTTTGTCAAAAGCATTATAAATACACATTATGTACATCAATTGTTTGTTAAACATGTAAACTTCCAACACGGAAGTATGGCTGGATGCTTTGAAGAGGTACATATAGATACCTCCTTTCTAGCTAGCTATACTCCCCAAGTGTGAAATTAAAATTGAAAATAAAAGGAACATAAAAGAACCATAGGATGTCAAATATAATAAGTATAATTTTGGATACAGCTCACATCATGCATAAAGCATAGTATTACAAATGTTTTCTATTCTATGTTTAAGCCTAAATCAAGATTTCATTAACTTAAATACAATGTATTTATTGATGCAGTCAGTTTTTGTATGTTGGAGAAAATCTAAAGTAAATGTACCTTGAGAAAATTGCAAAATTAGGACATTTCTTATACTGTTTACTGAATTAATTTACTAACCTTTCCTGCTATACATGTATACCATAAAACTAATAGTTCTGAATATTACACTTTCAAGACCAATAAATTTTAGTTTTTCACACTAAACAATCATTATTCAATTCTCTTTTTTTTTTAGGATTTTAATTGGTCAGACATTTTCTGTTCTTTCACATGAAAGAATTGGCTTTCAAAATAATGATATCATGAATGACACATAATCATTTATTCCTATGCCATAGCAATGATATTTTTAACTTCTAGAACTTGTATAGCTATTGAATGTGATAGTTTGTTGTTTAAAAAATTTTATGAATTGAATTATAACAAATGAAATAACATTGCTTTGGAAAAATGAAAAAAATGTCCAATTCTTACATACCCAAAAAAAAAAAAAAAAAAAAAAAAAAAAAAAAAAAAATCATTTCTATTACTATAAAAATTTAATTAAATTATTGGTTAAACAAGTCTATGCTTAAACCCTGCACATTACTACATGCACCTACATGTAACTGAGCTGATTTTATTGTTAAAGTAAAAAGATAAATGTACTTAATGTAACTGAAATTCAATGTGGAGAGAAATGAAATAGGCAATGACTATTCAATAAAACTTTGGTATTTCTTCAATGAATACTGCTTAAATTAAAAGTAAACAAGGAAATTCAGTAAGGATCCTCCCTTTTTAATTTGATAAACAGTTAAGTTGAATTACTACCTACAAGATTTCCAAATGAAAACTTGAATTTAAAACTTTAAAATACCAAGAAAAACAAATAAACCATTAAGGATGAGAATATGTGAATCTTTTTATTGTTAATACTGTCTACCAAGATTTGTAAACTTGATATATAGTTTTATAGATGCACTCCAAACACAATTTCCCATTGAAAACGTTAAAAGAACATAACTTAAAAAGGAAAACTGGCAAACCAACTCTCGTTAATAATTTGACTATCTACTTTCACTATTCCTGTCAAACAAGTATTGTAAACTTCATATAAATCGCCTTGGAGTTTTAATCTGGACACAAATTTCCATTGAACTTGTAATGGGCCATATATGTATCTTCAAATCAGGTCAAATATATTATCAAACCAACTCAGGTCATTAATATGTGTAATTCATATCACTGTTGATGTTTGCCCCAAGTTTCATAATGCATACTTTTGTAGAATTACTGAAGAAAAAGATATAGATGGACAAGAGGATGAAAGAATGTGTAAAAATAAAATTAATACATAATTTTTTTTGGATGATACGAGACCTATAGACTTTAACAATCACCTAAAGTTGTCCTAAATTGTTTGCAAATAACAATAGATAATAACTGTAATTACACAAAATTTTAAAGTTTAACCCATCTTAGAACTACCACAATACTTGCAGCTATGACCTTGACCTTTGAATCTATGTCCTTGAATAAAATTTCAAAATGATTTTCATATTTATATCTACAATATTCTAAAATACATGCTTATACAAAGACTTAACAGGTTTCAAGATAATTTACACTTTAAGAATTCTTAAGCAGCTGTGATCAAGTGGCATTGTATCAATACCTGCAATATTTCAATATACATGCCTATACAAAAAGTTTATAGTTTTCAAGATAATTTGCAATTTCAGTCTTCTTATAAAGTAATGACCTTGAATCATTCATAAAACTTATCGTCATATCAATACTTACAATATTCTTATATACATGTACATGCCTATACAAGAAGTTTATAGTTTACCAGATAATTAGCAATTTTAATTCCTATACAATAATGACCTTGACCTTTGATCCTATGACCTTAAACAATATATCAAAATGATTGCAATAATAAAAAATATAATAATTTTAGACCATTTTATAAAATTAAAAAAAAATAATGCAAAAATGTGTAATCCATTTTAGACTGATTTTCACGAAATGAACAAAATATAGGTTAAATTAAACCCTAGAGAAGCCAAATATCACATTAGATTTTTTCTCCCATCTTTTAGCAGCCATGGCAACACCATGAACAAATCTGAATTGCACCAGCCCATACATTCTTCAGATCAAGTACCATTGAAATCTGTTTAGCAGTTTGGGAAGAGAAATCAAAAAATAGATTTTAACAATGCACACTCAAATGCACATGCTGTGCCATGCCATAAGCTTATATGACCTATGGTCAGGTGTGCTAATAAAACAAATCTTTATGATGCTTTATAATTAACTGTGGATATGATGTGTGTAAATCCATAACTCTATTCAAAATGAAATGATTCAAAGATTGCAAATTATCTGAAAAAGATTATTTTGTCAATAATAATAGTAAATATACTTTGACTTGATATGTATTATTAGCATTACCAGTCATAAAATTGACCTTGACCTCTGACCATGAAACTTTTTGAAAGAAAACTGAAATACAAAAATCTCCAAAAAATATACAGTTATTCTCCGTTATTTTAAGATATTGCACATTTTTAAACCAAAACTTAGGTACTCTTGGTATTTATTCAATAGAAATCATGCTGATATCAACAATACCTGATATGCTAATTCATACAGACATCCATCTTTACCGGCCATAAATATCCTTCCATTATCAGAGCCAATGATGTAAGTAATATAGGTGTTATCTGTTGGTATAGAGAACAATGCTTCTGGTAAAAGGTGCATCTCACCAGAGCCTGAATCAGCTGCTGCTCCTGTTACATAAAAACAGACATAACTAGATATAAATTCAGTCAAAATATCAAATTAATAAGCTTCATACATACTTAACTATCAAGCACCTGCGTAACAGTGACTGTTTTTTAAAGCTTTGTGATAATCTACTTGTCTTTCAAGTGTTTGCATGAAGGTTTTATAAAATCTTGTTTGAAAACGTAATAACACTGATGGAGAAATACATGTACGGAGAAATACTGATAAGGTAAAAATCAGAAGAAAATATGCTGAATCTAAACATATATCAGATTAATAAATTTCTGGTTATATTCCATAAGAACTGTAGAAACAAAGTAAGGGTTGGCAGATCTTTTAGTCAAATATTCTGATTTTTTACTATGAAAGGTTTTTTTGTCAAGAAGTTGCAAACACTTAACCATTATCTTACCATCAAATGGTCGTATAAAGCTAACACCTAATAAAACGATGTCTACATGAGTGGCAAGACAGAGCAAGTACTGAATGTGTGGCTGGAATATTCCTGAAAAAAATAAAATAAAATAAAATTAAGTATCAACTTGGAACTTGGTCTGTAGGTCTCAGTTTAGATTTGTATACTGATATGAAAATAATACCCACAATTCGATATCATAGAACAACTGTAACAGTCGGTAATGCTAAAAAATTCATGTTATGTGATAAACCAGTATTTAAAGAGTTTTGTGGACCCTAATGGTTATTTGGAAATCATTTTTGTTGCCATGCTCAAGGCTCACATGAGGCCATATTTGACAAATTGAGGCCCTTTTTCCCTAGAGTAATGAATTTATAATACCAATCATGACTAAAACCTTCAGCAATGTTATAATGAATCCTCACAGCCTCTTGCAGAATTTGAAATTTAAAAATTTCATAGACATTGTTTTGATATTATCCATAGGTAAAATACATATGTTAACAGTCAGAGCATACATAAGTCATTACAAAATAAACATATCAGTGAGACACATTCTGTTCTTAAACCTTAAGTTATATAAATAAGCATATTTCCAAAGGGTAATATCACAACAATTTATATATAATTAGCTAATTTCAGATTTTGCATCAGATGTTTTGATTTGATGGTTCGGTATGGCCAAAGGTTACAGATAACAAGACATAAATGATGATCTGAAGACTCTTCTATTTAATTTCATTAATTTATCTTTTTATCAAACAAGGTAACTGTAGAAGGTATATAATTTGTCACTGTTTTGTTGAAATAGTTGTTTTTAATGAAATAATATTAAAATCAGGATGGAGTAATGGTATTTAACGCTCCAGTCAAGATTTTTTTTCACTGGCAGTCAGTTCTGGGATGGTGGAGAAAACCAGAGTAATGGGAGAAAACCATCAAACTAGAATAGAATTAAGACAACAATTATTGATAACATGTGGTTTAAAACTGAATCAACATTTAACCTATCAAATGAATAAGGACGAAGTGGGTTTGTTAAATCAAACAAACCCCGAGATCTGTACATGAACATGTGTTTAGTGATTACATCATTTTCTCTTACCTGTTTTTGGCTTTACGAGTGAAGCACTAAGAATAGTTTCATTAAGCCCATCAAAATATGCCAGATCAGTTCTGTAAATAAAATTTTTGTTATATTTCAAATTTCTGATATATCTTATTTCATCAGTTCAAGTCTTAATTAGTGCAAACAGGATATAACATGATGTTTAATACAAGGTATTTCAGAGAACTGCTGACACAAAATGTAGCTTGGTCATTACAAATAAACAGATTTGCAATGCCTTTACAAAAATACATACCCAGACTTCCCTTATACAAAACTAAATTTTTACTAGGATCAATAATTTGTGTTGGTATCAGACCGACTACCCAGCAGTTTCTTTTTCAGGGTTTATAAAACTCTGTGCTGCTCATTAGTGGTGTTCCCATGATTGGCAAAAGTCGGAAATCAGTTGGTCAGGGCTAGCGATGTCAATAATCGATTGAAAAATTTCATAGTCAATTGTTGCGATATTTTCCGGAATAGGTTTCATATCCATTTCCAGTATGCAATGACAAAAACAACAAAAATAACAACATGGTTCATTCCAAGACTGTAAATAACAAATCAGTAGATGACATAACAAGAGGCCTAAGGGCCTGTATCGCTCACCTGGAATACCCTTATTTTGTTCTTTGCTTTTTCTTTTTAAATATATCCAATCAGTAAAATGTAAACAAACTCACTAGCAATATCCTTATTTTCTATTATTTCAAGCACTATTTATCATAAATTTTCTTTCAATTGGCCATGCAGTTTCAGAAGATTTAGGCTGAAATAAACCTTATTTGCATGTTACATAACTATTGCAAATATGAAAAATTGTACAGAAAACCCCATTAAATATGTTTTATCCCCAACATCTAGTTTCTATGTTATAAATTTAAACAAAATCAGTACATAAATAAACCCATAATGGCCATTTTTTGATTTTTGCTATTTATAGTAATGGCAGCCATCTTTGATTTCCGACAGACATGTCAAATATAATTTAAAATCTATACCACCCAAGGACCTTCCACACTCAATATCCTTTCAATTGGCCATGTACTTTCAGAGAAGAAGATTTTCAAAGATTTCGGCTAAAAATAAACCTTATTTGCATATTACGTAATTATTGCACAAACGAAAAATCATACGGAAAAACCCATTATACATGTTTTATCCCCTGACATCTTTTTCTATGTTTCAAATTTCAACAAAATCGGGACATAAATAAACCCATAATGGCCTTTTTTCGATTTTTGCTATTTATAGTAACTGCAGCCATCTTGGATTTACGACAGACAATTCTGATATAACTTTGAATCTATACCACCCAAGGACCTTCCACACTCAATATCCTTTCAATTGGCCATGTACTTTCAGAGAAGAAGATTTTCAAAGATTTCGGCTAAAAATAAACCTTATTTGCATATTACGTAATTATTGCACAAACAAAAAATCATACGGAAAAACCTGTTATATATGTTTAATCCCCCGACATTTATTTTCTATGTTTCAAATTTCAACAAAATCAGTACATAATACACCCATAATGGCCATTTTTTTATTTTTGCTATTTATAGTAACGGCAGCCATCTTGGATTTCCGACAGACATGTCTGATATAACTTTGAATCTATACCACCCAAGGACCTTCCACACTCAATATCCTTTCAATTGGCCATGTACTTTCAGAGAAGAAGATTTTCAAAGATTTCGGCTAAAAATAAACCTCATTTGCATATTACGTAATTACTGCACGAACGAAAAATCATAGGGAAAAACCCGTTATGTATGTTTTATCCCCCGACATCTATTTTCTATGTTTCAAATTTCAATAAAATCGAAACATAAATAAACCCACAATGGCCATTTTTGGATTTTTGCTATTTATAGTAATGGCAGCCATCTTGGATTTCCGACAGACATGTTGGATACAATTTTGAATCTATACCACACAAGGACCTTTCACACTTGATATCATTTCAATTGGCCATGTACTTTCAGAGAAGAAGATTTTTAAAGCTAAAAATAAACCTTATTTGCATATTACGTAATTATTGCAAAAACTAAAAATCCTACAGCGAAACCCGTTATATATGTTTAATCATCCGACATCTATTTTCTATGTTTCAAATTTCAACAAAATCGGTACATAAATAAACCTGTAATGGCCATTTATAGGTTTTTGCTATTTATAGTTACGGCAGCCATTTTGGATTTAGGACAGACATGTTGGATACAATTTTTAATCTATAGCAACTAAGGACCTTTCATACCAAATTTCATTTGAATTAGCCTATTGGTTTCAGAGAAGAAGTTTAAAGTTTACGTGCACGGACGCACACACGCAAGCACGCATGCTTTACCATTCCATAAGCTCACCCTGGCTTTGCCAGGTGAGCTAAAAACAATTTAAAACCATGCCGGATCAGACGGAAAAATACTGTCTGAGGAATGGAAAGTCTTTGGGTTTTGTAAGTTATAAGAAGGACCGCCGATAAGAGAAAATCTAAATATGACCAAAGCTGTATGTTTTCTTGACATTTTTTTGTAAATCAAAATTAAATTTATAATCAAAATACTGAAAGTACTGATATTCGCAAAAGACAAAAGACAAATGAATGTTTGATTGAATGTGAATTTTGTGCCATGTTCAAGATTATGTCATGTACAGTTGACAGCCTTTGTAGGTGTTGTGGTATATATGTTTACTTTGCAGTGTAATGAAAGACAGCAGTGAGGCATGTTGTGTGCAATGTCTATTGGCTATAATACTAATCTCCTCATTAAATGACCAAATACAAGTCTGCAGATCAAGTAACATAAATTATTTAAATAATCAGAAACCATGCATCTCCAAATGATCATTTCATAAACAGTATAGTTTTATATGGGCATATCATAATCCATGTTACAATAAATAGTCATATCATTTCATAAACCAAGTGGCATAAATACCATTCCATAAACTATGTCTTAAAAAGACTATATCATGAACAATGTGGCATTAAATGACCATTTCAAAAATCATGTGTCACTTAATGACCACATCATAAACCATTGGTATTAATTGACCATATCATAAACCATGTGACACTAAATGACCATATCATAAACCAAGTGACACTAAATGACCATTTCATAAACCATCTGAATGTAATGGACCATATCATAAACCATGTGACATCTAATGGCCATATTATAATAATCATATAAACCATGTGACTCAAAACTACTATATCATTATCAATGAAACTCAAATTAATCATATCAAAACCATGTGGCAATTAATGGCCATATCATAAACCATCTGACTGTAACTGACCATATCATACACCATGTGGCACAAAATGGCCATATCATAAACCATGTGAGAAAAATGATTATATCATATATGATTATATGTTATGGCACTATTTGACCATACCATAAATCATGTACTCAAATGACTATATTACTCATGTGACTCAAAAAGATCATAGTTTCAACAATGTGAATCAGAATGATAATTAAAAAACCATGTGATATTCCTTGGCCATATAATTCACCATGAGACTCAAAATTACTAAATCATAAGCCATATGACCAAAAATAATCATATTAAAATAATACAACTAAAATTAACATAAAAAACCATGTGGGGCAAAAAAGACCATATCATTAACGTGACTAAACCTGACCATGGCATACACTGTGTCTCAAAATGGCCATAAAATACCGTAATCCTTCGATGTATTCGGACCCTCTATGTTTTCGGACACCCTAATTTTTAAATTTTAAAATTTTTTTAATTTCCTCTAATTTCGGACGGCAATTTTTTACCTTTAAATCCGGTAAACACGTTTTTGCTGAAACTCAGTTGCAGCATGTTATGCAGAGTGCTTGAAATAAAGATTTAATAAAATCAAGAAGAAACTTTGTTGTTTTCAATTATTTTAACTATAAATTGTTGCTTTCACACGTTTATTTCATTGTGTATTGGTGCCATTGCATTGTAACGTGAAACAGGTATGCGCAATGTATTAACGTTTTTATGTAAACTAAATAAAATCATACCTTTGATAAGTGCTTTAATTTTCTTTGAAAGTGAAAGTTGATTATAATTAATGTTCACTGCCGAGAAAATCGTGTAAGACAGAATCTTGTCGGTACACTAGTTCAACATCAAAGACATTTTTTCTGATGAAAACAGGAAGTGACGTTTTTCACTTATTCTCATTTAGTGTTTGTTATGGGAATTCTAAAAACGACCATGTGATTGTTCCAGCCGACAGACGCAAAAAAACTGTTTTCCAAGATAAAAATGACATTAAAATATGTTTGAAATATGATTTGAAATAATTTAATTTTAACCTTTTATTTGCGGAAGTCGGGACTTTTTCTATCTTTGCATTGTCATTTCTTAAAATGTACACGCATACGCATGGTAAAATATTGAGTATTTGATTAAAACGAAATTCTCTGAACTTGATTCACAATTAATGCAACACACGATGTATAATAATAATTTGATTGCAGACAATTACAAGTAGAAAGCGGCATGTTGGTGCACCTCAAACATTGGGAGTCAATGAAAAAAGTCACGTTGTTTACTTGTAAACAAAATGGCGACCTCGATGTGTATAACTTGGAGAATCGTGATTATTGTTCAACAAACGCTTTAAAAAAACAATAATTAATAAAATAAACAACACAAAAGGTAACTTTTACTTTTATTTTATTTAAAATTTCACTTTATCATTGATTTATGCGTGGATATCGCTGTTGATAATGTCTTAAAATATCGAGAGGGAACCGGGACCCACAATCAGCTCCAAAATGTCTCTTATTTTTTCGGACACTCTAAATATTCGGACACCCCCAATTTTCAAGATATTTAATTTTCAAATTTCCTCTAAATTCCCGGACACTTGAAAATGAAATTATTAAAATCTGTCCGAATACATAGAAGGATTACGGTAAACCATGTGACTAAAATTAACCATACCATAAACCATGTAACTCAAAATGTTTCACTGAATGACCATGTCATTAACCGTGCTGCTTTAAATGACCATATCATAAACCATGTGGCACTAAATGACCTTACTGTAAACCACATGACACTAAATAACAATAATATAAACCGTATGACACTAAATGACAATAATACAAACCATGTTGCACTAAATGACCACATCATTCATTACCCATGTGGCACTGAATGACCATATTACAAACTGTGTGACTCAAAATGACCAATCCATATAGCACAAACTATGTTTCAGTGAATGACCATATCATAAACCATGTGGCACTAAATGACCATATCATTACCATTTGCACTAAATAACCATATCAAAAACCAAATGACACAAAATGACAAAAATATAAACCATGTTGCACTTAATGACCATAAACTATGTGACACTAAATGACCTTTTCATAAATCACATGACACTAAATGACAATAATATAAACAATGCTACATGAAATGACAATAACCTAAACCACAGTGCACAGACCACATCATTACCCGTGCGACACTTAATGGTCATATCACAAACAGTGTGACTCAAAATAGCCATATAATAATCATGTGACTCAAAATGACAAACTGGGCACAAACCATGTTTTACTTATTAAATATATCATAAACCATGTGGCACTAAATGACCATATCATAAACCAAATGACACTAAATGACCATATCATAAACCAAATGACATTAAATGACAATAATATAAACCGACATGTGGCACCAAATGACCATATCATAAACTGTTTAACTCAAAATGGCCATACAATAGTCACGTGACTCAAAATGACCATATAGCACAAACCATTTTTCACTGAATGACCATATCATAAGCCATGTGGCAATAAATGGCTTTACCATAAACTATGCAACTCCAAATAAACAAATCATAAATCTTATGCAACAAATATGAACGTATAATTTAGTGCCACTTTTTACCCATCTAGAGTAAAAGTATTTATATCGGACAATATTTCACTGCATGTAAACAAATATGACAACCAGAACCGTGTGATGTCATCAAAATAAAGTCCATCTTTTATTACAGGAAAATGCCATATTAGTTATCTGCCATTTTCTTTCAATTCTCCAATCCATTTCTGACTAAATCAATTTCAATCAATGGACAGTCACGATTTATCATGAAAACTACATGACCGAATCAATAAACAGGTATTTTTCTGGCCACTCACAGGGTCCGGTAAAGGGACCCATTCCCAAATGCCAAAAAAAAATACATTTTTCCCAATTTTGTAGGTAAAACTTCCCAAATGATCCTGCTTTGAGAAACTTAAGAAAAAGTGAAAAACTTTTGGTGTAGCTTGTATATCTTTATAATAACCTGTATTTATGCACATTTTGATTTATACTCAACGAGGATCTGGTAGAATGGGAGAAACTCATGAAACGACTTTCTCAGATGTTTGTATTGAAGCTAGTCTATGAAGATATTGTGTTTATGTCTGAGTGATTTGGTACAAATAAGTGACTACCAACATGTATCAAAATAGTAAATATTCCAGGCAAAATATCTGATGTGCTGACAATGTGAAACTTTTTTAAGTTTAATGAAAAATTTTCCTAAAGTGTCGATTTTGTCAATGATTTTCCCAATTTCATTCCAAGGTCCCTTTCCCAAAATGGCCAGAATAATCCCTGATTGATGCAAAAGCTACCTAAATTTGGGTTATCGGTCCTTTTTCAACTTCCATCAACGGACGAAAGAGAGCTGAACTTTGTAATGGGCTCAAAAACAGGTTAAGAAGTAAGAGTTCATGCGTGTGATAGCTATATTTGAGTAAGCTTTGCTTTCATGAATAAAAACGAAATAATATTGACTAGGACATTCATAAAGAACTTTTAGACCTCAAAGACAAACTTTTGAATTTTGATAAACTGAATTTAACAGAGATATGTGATGTAAAACAGACTAAAATGTATCACTTACAATTAAAAGAAAAAAACATGAAATTTTTTGGTTTTGGGGGTCTGACAGATTTTTTTGGGGTCCGACCAGAGTTTCTTAGTTTGGTTATACCAAATGTGTGACACTTTTTTAACCTTCGTGAAGTCTGCATACCCTGTTGGTATTTACAACTCACAACAGAAAAATGTTTACATACTAGCATTTGAAAACCATTAAGCTCAAAATAAAATTGGTATGAAGTCAGTGGTGAAAAAAGGTCATCATTGAAATCTTACAAAGATTTTTTTGTTATAAAAAAATACATGTAATTGTAAAAGGTGACTGAAAATTTCCATTTATCATTTATGTTAAAAGTTTTAAAACAAAATACAAAACAAATATGATGTCTTACCCATCTTCATACTTCCATACAAATATATCACTATCAATAGTTAGCCATGCTCTCTCAATGTCTGGAAAGAGTCCCATCATACAATTACACTGCATTCCTGATTAATGCTAAGGAAATCCAATCACCTATATGGATTTTGTTTCTATATCTAATAGGATATTGAAACATGATACCCTGCCATGCTGTCTATTAATTCTATACACATAATTTTTTGAAATGCACTTAAAATTATATATATATATATATATATATATATATATATATATATATATATATATATATATATATATATATATATACATGTATATATACAGTTGAATCTCATTATCTCCAACTCCACAGGGAAATGCAAAAAGTTTAACTTATCTGGAGTCCAAGATAAACGATGTTAAAAAATGGTAAGGAAGTGGAAATAATTTGTACACCCCTTTCTGAAGTCACTTCCGGTTTTATTGTCAAACTTTCCAACAAATATATATATTTAAGAAATCAGAAGTTTTTTTTTTGTTACATAGTTAAACATAAAAATATGATACTATGAAACAGTGATATGGAACATGTAGTCGATGTGAGATGCTATGCAGCCCTCAAAGTGGGTTTCAAAACTAAGTGGCCAGCTGGCCACCAATTTAAATTTTCTGGTGGCCAGTGGAAATTCCAAGTGGGCAGGCAATCTTTTCTTCCAAATGATGAAAAATTAAGGCAACTTTTAGTTATGGAAAACAAAAATGCACATTTTTAAAATTGACTTACAATCACTTACATTAGTGTTATTAATAACAATAATGATGATGTAAAGTGTCCATTATATTGCCTGAACAGTATCATTATATTGCAACAGTACCATGAAAATTCTGTAACACAGAAATAATATCTGCTCTCTAGTCACAAAAGTTCAAATTTAAAGTGGACAAGCTGGCCACTATTTACAAATTTTAGGTTGCCAGACACAATTCCAGGTCGATTTGGCCACCATTTTAGTAGACAAAATTGAGGGCTGCTATGTCGACAAAATTCTGAGTATTTACCAATGCCTCTGTATCTATTTTAAAACATGAATTTTGTTTTATAAAATTTTCTATATTTAGTCAAAATCTGTCAATAACTGATTACACTATTGTATTTTACCAACAAATAGTGGAGTCTCCTTTGGTCCCAATACCGGTTTTGCTTTGTGAACTTTAATCACCCAAAGCTACTGGTTGTTTTGAGTAATGTTCACATCACACAACCATGATGTCATCAAGCTTGGCAGTAATTAAAACCCTGATAATTTTCTTGATGGTTTAACTGTTATGCAATAGATAATAATTAATGGATTAAGGAAATCCATTTTTTGTTTGAGTTAACGCATGAATTTTTCTAGGATTATCATTCAAGGGGACGAAAAAATTGTTTCTACATATCCGGAAATTTGAGATATCCGACTTCGAAATGACTGGAATTATTTTGGTTGAATAAAGAACAACTCTGTCCAGATTTTTTCAAAAAGTTTGACTTAACCGAAAGTTTGAGATATTTGTGTTCAAGATAATGAGATTCAATTGTATATAAATTATTTTTCTGTTTACTTTATATATGTATATTACAGTACTACAAAACAGGGTCTATCTTTCCATAACTGTCCAGTCATTGGCAATGCAACAAAACATCAATAAACAGTTAAACTGAATTCCGTTTGGTACATCAGGATATCTGTCGTTTTAATTATAAATTATATGTCGATGTGTGACAATGTCGCATATATAGATAAATGTTCATAAATACCACTTATTGATATCTTGCAAAAATCCCATCACTGGTAACTTAAAATAGATCGGCATATAACATATAAAACCACGTGTAATGTCGTGATCATGTTGTTGTTGGTAACCCGAAAAACGGTTGTTATCAATCTAGTCAGCTCTTGTATATAAAATTCAGGGGAGGTTATTAACTACCGGTATCTATAAACTGGATCGATCAGGCACGTGTATGTGTTTGTATACTCTAGTAGAAACGATGTGGACAGATAAAGCCACTGGTAATCAATTAACCACTAGTAATCAATTAACTTGTAAGGTATTAGGTAATTAATTACCTGTGAATGGGGAAGTTCAGTGAATCGTGACACTGTCCTGAGTAATTTTAATTGTTAACAAGCCGACATTAAAGAATTTTTAATCAGATTTTGTCTTACTATTATGGGGAAAAAAGCCGATTCGGATGTTTTTCAATCGGCTTTTTTAAGTTTGAATCGGCGTTTTTTGCCAAAAATCGGCGTTTGTGAAAGCCTGCTGGGGGATGTAATGTTTGAAAAAGATCCAAATAAAAGGATACTACCACTGTTTGCAACAACAAGCTCATGTCATTAATATATATAGAATCAGCTGGAACCAAGTAACAATCTAAACTGGCTAAAATTATGATAAAATTTTTACCTTGCCACAAAACTATTTACTGAACTGTAAAGATAACTATAATCAAATAAAAGGATACTACCAAATTGTTCAACAAGTTCTGGTGGCAAGGGCACACGCTTTACATTACTGACTTCTGCTAAACATTCCAAACCAATACCAGATTCTGGTAGGCTTGGGTAATCAAAATCATGTAAACCACTGACACTTGGCTGATCTGAAAATAAATAAATACTTATTTTATATGATTATAAAGGTCATGTAATCTGATAGCACTGGATTGATTTGAAAATATACATCAGCTATAAATTCATATGATCATATAGGATATCTTAATCTTAGTAAACCAAATACTAAGCAAAAATGATTCATTTTATAATTAACTATTATATAAGGTACTATTTGTTCCACTAATATGCCTATTCTGCAAAGAATCTCTATTATAAGTTGTTTAGTTACACAGGTATTACTGTAAATGTAATATCTAGGGATAATGCATTTGTTATCTGTGCAACCTTGACAAACTAATAAATACTTGCCACAGTGCAGAGTTAATTTTTTTAAAGAATAAAAAGACTAAAATAAATTTTTTCAGCATTAATGTAATTTAATATTGGGTATATTTTATACCAAGTTGTTCCTCAAGTAAAAATATTAAGTGTGGCATAAGTTTTTTTCCAACTATCAATAAGCACAAATCAATAAAAAAAAATCCTAAGGTGCCAGTTATTTATCAATATCACAGTACAATAAGGGTTTGATGTATCCTTTGCCAACCTCAGATTGACTTTACTGGCATTTGTGGAGCCCTGCTCCAGAGTCAACCACAGAGCCACCAAGGCTCCAATTTAAAACTGAGGGGCTCTGTGAAATGTAATCATGGACTCTAGACCATTGAGCCAACAAGGCTCCCATTTAAGCCTGAGAGGCAATGTGAAATGTATTCATGAATTCTTGACCACTGAGCCACCAAGGTCTCCATTTCAGGCTAAGAAGCTCTGTGAAACATAACCGTTGTCTCTAGACCACTGGGCTACCAAGGCCTCCATTTAAGAGATTTTACAGGAAAGAAAGTAAGACATAGTGATAAAAATGTAGGATCTTACTATGAATGGGTACTTTAAGTTGTTCTGATAAATCCAGGTAATTTCTGTCATCCTGTAAGTGTTTATCTACCAATCTGCCCGCACTTTCCAAGATATCCTGATGAGAAAGGGGAGGTAATCCACCTTGTGCTAAAAATGATGACATTGTTCTGATGTTCCTACACAAAGTCAAAGTAAAAATATGTATTTATAAAAGTGAAAGTTTTTAAAGAACCAATTATCACTTTTTTGTCAATGATTAAGAGTTTCTCCATAAGAAATTAAATTTCTTAAATTATACTTGGTTAAAAATTCTTTTCACTGTAAGTCAAAAAAATTCTTTTCACTGTAAGTAGAATATCTCTGTAAAGAGAAAAATGTTGCAACTTAAAACATTTAACATTTTAAAAAGATCCTACCACAGGAGCTCGTAATTAAATAACCTCCTTTATTATCCAACACCCCTTTACTATCCAAAACCCCATAAAATAAAACAAGGACAGACACTCGTTCAGGGGTCGCTCGCTTCGAGTAACGATTTTTTTGAAAACTCTTTGATTTCCTACCTTAACCTATATATTTTCCTTTTCAGGGATCATTACTTTATTGATCCGTCACATATTGTCTTTGCATTTTAATACATGTATTATAAAGGGATTACGTGCGAGTTTATTCGTCTCCTGCTGAAATTCCGACTTTACCAACGACATTTGTAAACATACAACCGGAAGTCAGTTCTGCACCGAATAAAGGTAAGATTTGATTGGTCCAAAGTTAAACTGGCGCTAGATACAAATTAGATTTTCTTAATAATTCTTTCCTAGAATCAAGAAATACAAAATATCAAGAAATGGAAAAGAAAGGCGATCTTTTATCAGTTCCTTGGTAAGATATTCATAAAAATGAATATGAATGAAAATTAATATTAACAATACCTACAGTAAGTACAGTAGGGCTTCTGATGCTCACCTGAACATACATAAGCCAGGTGGTGGAATGAATCAGACATTCGATTTTTAAAATTTATACAAAAATTAATAACAAAAAAAGGAAATGCACTAAGTTAAGTTAGTAAGAATCAAGAACCACCAAAGACTTTCAAGGACAAAAATCAAAGTAACTTTCCACCTATTGATTGCATCCACTGACTTTTGAAAGCACTGATGGATTAAACTGAAATTTGTTATACAGATGTATGGTCAACAAAGACAGGTCTAGCTCAATATGTAGAATTTTCTAGCCTGTGGTTCAAGAGTTATACCCTTTTTTGTTGAAAAAGTGCTTTAATTTGATTTTTCATTTAAAACTGAGGCTTTTATAGATGTAATTTAAATTTGGTTAACAGATTTATGGTTATAAAACACAGGTCAAGTTCAATATACAGAATTTTCTAGCCTCTATGATTCAAGAGTTGTGCACCTTTTTTCTGAAAAAAATGTTTACCGAGATCTATCATTTTAAAACTTTGAGTCACTGAAATGAAATTTGGTATACAGATGTATGATGATATAACATGGGTTGGCTTGAACCACCTAGATAGGTCAATAGGTGAAACATTCAGGAGTCTCCAGGTTCAATTTCTGGTTAGGTGAAATGAAAGACTTTAAAACTTGTAGTTTCTCCTTCTTCAACTGATGTTTCAAAATAGAGAGAAAAACTGGCATTCCCAACATGAACTAAATGGAATTGAGTGGAATTAGATCAATGACAGTCAGACCCTAGTCAGACCTCTACAGCAGGATTATTTTATTAGACCCTTTTCAATTTTGTGCTAGAAGTTTATCCTACATATTAGGTTGCCTCAGGTTGTAGCATTTTTCACGATTTTGTGTATTGTTTGCATTGCATAGTATCTGCTTGATCTATTTAATTTTACTTTATGAAGTCACTTGATCATCAAACTTTGGATTAACCTTTGGGAGTGCTTAAGCTAAGCTAAGTGAACAAGACCTATATTGTAATGTTATAAAGCAGCCAAAATAAGGTTCTTTATTACATGTCAGTCAGCCTAGTTGATGTACAGCAAAACTGATCAACAATAGGTGGAAAGTTACTTTGATTTTTGTCCTTGTAAGTCTTTGTGAGCTATCTCATTGATTTATCTCATACTTTTTCTCTAAGAACAAGTCTCATTAGATGTCAGTTTACTCTGTGAAAATTACTTTACCATGAGAACTAGTTATGACCTTGAACTATCCTGTGGTAACCTGACTCACAGTGTGTGCTTGTATCTGCCTTGTACTAGTGGGCACTGATGGCAACTTTAAGTGCTAGTTCATTGTGATAGTTTTTTGAGAATTACGTACAGCCTCACAGGTTTATATATTTCCTAACATTGAGACAGTCACGAGCAAATGTGAAATGAAGTGACTTGCATTTTTTTACCCAAAAAAAATGAAAATATTCTAAAAATGAAATATATATGCACACCTGTGCATTAAGGTTAAAGCACATAGAAAGTTTCATCAAATTCCTTTGAGCGGTTTACGAGTAGTTGAGGGTAGAAGAAAAGTGTGACGACGCAAGACTCAAGATAGTGATCCCTATGTGTCGACCATGCATTCTGCAGGCAACACAAAAAAAGGTGGTTTTTGTGGGTTGATGGTTCTTGATTCTTACTAACTTAACTAAGTGCATTTCCTTCTTTTGTTATTAATTTTTGTATAAATTTTAAAAATCGAATGTCTGATTCATTCCACCACCTGGCTTATGTATGTTCAGGTGAGCATCAGAAGCCCTACTGTACTTACAGGGGTCAAGCTGACTTCAATTTTTTATTCTCAAAAATTTTTGCCAGAATTTTTTTTTTTTCGCCAAATACAATTTGTATGGGCCAAAGGTATTTTCTGGTCTAATTGTAATTTCTGATGAAAATTTAATAGAAATAAATTGGCTTATAAAATGCATGTCTGATGACATGAAGAACAACAACAGTTTTCTTGTTTTATTTTTTTTAATTCATAAAATAAATCACTAATAAGTAATAAGTTAACTGTAAACAAAACCGTCAAAAGCACAAATTTAATTTTTACTACTTTCAAAGATCTACCGCCAATAATTGATAATCTCAATAAAATTTAGCAATTACCTGTGATTATCTGTAAACGCGGCTTGGTAATCACTCGCTTACATCGGTAATTAATCTCGTTAAATGGTAAATCCACCTGTAATTAACACCTTCACACGTGGAATTTTGTTTAATCAACATCATGTACATGGCTTCTGTGACCCAATTTAACACTCATTCGGAACTCTCTAGATCTATGGTTTGATAAACACGTAAACAGAGACGGAAACATGTTGCTTTAACGACTCTCTGCTCATGTCCGTGAAGCGTAGTGAACCTGTTAATGTAAACATTTTTTTCGCCATGACTTTCGCTGATGTTATTTTTTATCGCCAAATTTACTTTTTCTCATTTTGCGAAAAAAGCGAACGGCAGCATGAACCCTGACTTACTGTAGGTATTGTTAATATTAATTTTCATTCATATTCATTTTTATGAATATCTTACCAAGGAACTGATAAAAGATCGCCTTTCTTTTCCATTTCTTGATATTTTGTATTTCTTGATTCTAGGAAAAAATTATTAAGAAAATCTTATTTGTATCTAGCACAAGTTTAACTTTGGACCCATCAAATCTTACCTTTATTCGGTGCGGAACTGACTTCCAGTTGTATGTTTACAAATGTCGTTGGTAAAGTCGGAATTTCAGCAGGAGACGAATAAACTCGCACGTAATCCCTTTATAATATTAAAATGCAAAGACAATATGTGACGGATCAATAAAGTAATGATCCCTGAAAAGGAAAATATATAGGTTAAGGTAGGAAATCAAAGAGTTTTCAAAAAAATCGTTACTCGAAGCGAGCGACCCCTGAACGAGTGTCTGTCCTTGTTTTATTTTATGGGGTTTTGGATAGTAAAGGGGTGTTGGATAATAAAGGAGGTTATTTAATTACGAGCTCCTGTGCACCAACTGGACTTTCAAAAATACTTTAAGAAATGTGGTTTTTCCAAGGGGAAGAATTTGAAAATTATCAGATCAGTATGTATGAACTTGTATTAACCTCGTTTATGATAAAAACACAAATAATCTTTAAAACAGAAAGACAAAAAACCTAACACCCGTGATTCAAAAATGAAACTAGATCTACTGTACTAACAATTTCCTTTTTCCAATTTTTTTTGGACAGATACAAAATATTATATATAGTTTGGTAATCTTGTGATAAGATCGTGGTATGGCATCTACACTAACTGAAGGTCCAGTTGTTTATTATTCCTCAGTCTAACATTCAGTACATTGCATGTGTCTTTCTTCCCCCGCCAGATTCAAGTTCCGGAAATGAGCATCGTATTAGCTAAATCGGAAACGAGCCACCAGGATAACTTTCGTTTTGCCTTTCAGATATAGAGAGAGTAATGTGTTTATCTATTTGAATATATCAGTTAGAATACATATCATTACAATTAAATAACGTTTTCTGCTTATTTAATTCACTGATATGACCGTCTCGGTGTGTTGGAGAAAAATAATGAAAAATTCCTTTTCGCGGCAAAAACGCAAGATTATCGAAAAAACAGATATATATCGTCCTGAGTTAAACTGAATTAAAGCTTGATATGTCAGTGCTTCTCATTGTTCCTGTTATCCCATGTTTCTAATTCAAACCGTGAGAATGTTTATTCGATTGATATTTTCTAATTAAATTAGTGACATCACAAAATACTGAATAAATAGTAAAACAGCGCCTCATAGAAATATGGGGCCGTTCAAATATTTATTCAGCATTTTAATTTGTCACGGATATCACCAGAAGTCCATGAATTATGAGGTGCCGTTTTACTATTTATTCATTATTTTGTGATATCACTAATTTAACTTAGTGATATCACTAATTTAATTAGTGATATCACTAAATCAAATTAGTGATATCACAAAATATTTAGTGATATCACTAATTCGAATTAGTGATATCACTAATTCGATTTTTTGATATCAGTAATTTGATTTTTTGATATCACTAATTCGATTTAGTGATATCACTAATTCATTTTTATTTAGTGATATCACTAAATCGAATTAGTGATATCAAAAAATCAAATTATTAATATCACAAATTCGATTTATTGCTATCACTATATCAAACTGATTTAGTGATATCAAAAATCGATTTAGTGATATCACTAAATCGTATGGGTACCTCGATTATAAGCCCAGGGAGTAAATTAAGCCCAGGCTAAAGCCCAGGGAAGTTTTTCGCGCCCAGGAAGTTTTGGGACACTGTAGAGATGTAAAATTCACATATTTATTAGAGAATATACTCTAGTTTATCACGTAAAATTTTTATATTGATCTATGCAAAAATAACGAAGAAATTGGATATTATTTTTTTTTTTACCGATCGACAGGCTACGGCGATTGAAGGGAGATAACTCGCGTTGATTACTCTAAGACTTTCCTGGTGCTGTTCCAGCATGTGTGTGTGTGTGTGTGTGTGTGTGTGTGTGTGTGTGTGTGTGTGTGTGTGAAGGAAATTTTTTGACTTCGAATAAAAATGAAATAAAACAGATCGCGTCTTAATTTTGTGGAATGATGGATCAATAAATTATGAATTTACAAGAAAATTTTTTACAAGTGCATATAGTTATTTAAATTTATATTTTATCAATCCATCTGCACCAGAAAAGTTTCGGCCCTTGTTTATAAAAAAAACTCGTTTATAAAAAACATTTTTACAAAAAATAAATTGTCGTCTAAATTCCATGCAAGAAATTTACAATTTTAATAATAATTATAATAATAATAATAACAACATGTGATAATTGCCGAAAATTCATAATTTAATAATTCAAGGTATATATTGCAGTTGAGGCATCATGGGCCTCATTAATAAATCTTTTCTTCTAATTTCAGGTATCCCCTTAGACGTTAAGGTCTTGCTGCATTTTCTTTTAAATGTCGTGTACAGAGACTATGTGTTACAGATGGAAAAGCTGTATAAATTGCATTAATTAAAGCTTGTTCTTTGTCAGTTCTAAAAGTTAGTTTATAAACGGGAAAATGAAAACCTATTTTTGTTCTGATATCGGATAAAAAATACTATATGTATTATATTGACCGTCCCAGTGAAGAAAGACTGGACCTAACATGATCGGCGAGGTTGAAGTTCCTTTTCTTTTTAAAAGTTTATGTTGATACACTATACACGTTACAAAAAGGGGCCTAAATGTTCTGTCAATTCCAATTATTGACCCATTTGAAACCCAACACATCATGTCGTTAAATTGATCATCTAAGTAATATATAAGTTGCAGCAGCCATGTTTGCCCATGGACCTGCGTCGTCATAGTTTATTGCCGCATGCCAGCAACTGTAATTAATATTGCCACCAGTGAAGTGTAACGAAAATTTTTTGCCTTTATTCAGATATGCGCGTTTATTTCAAGTCAGTTCTATACAAGTACGTACGCGTATTTCTGACGCAAGGCTTTCATTTCAAACCAGTGTTATAGAGATCGGAGTTAAATACAGTTCCCGTTGCCAGTAGAATATATCAGTAGTTTACCGGGAACATTAAAAGCACATGGTTTTAATATTTCTTCCGCAACAGAATCTAAAACTAAATTGCTTTTTTTTTTTTTTTAAATTCGCATCTTGAAGTCATGGTGCTATTGTCTTCTTTCCTCATCAAAATGTTTTCCATTTTAATCCCACATTCAAGACGGTTATCTTTGACAAGCTTTGTAGAGAGAAGTCATAATTGAAAGTATTGTCTGAATTCAGACAGCAACTGTGGCAAAAATGATCTAGGTTTATTTCTTGTAATTCTTTAAATTGGACCTTGCTTATCCCCTCGCATTTAATATGAAACCACTTATCACATTTCTCGCATGCGATGGTGTTGATACCACATTTCTTATTACAAACCCCACATAAAAAAGTTGCCAATTTTGCAGTTTACTGCAGTTTCAAATTTATTCCACATATTTATTAGTACAAGTGTTCGCTTTGGTGTATTGGCTTGCATGGAAGTTAGACTGACAATTTCTGGACAATTTATTGGTCCATTCATAGTTGAGGTATTATTTTTTGTAAAATATTTTTTATAAACAAGTTTTTTTTTTATAAACAGGGGACAGAGATAACTTTATCCTTGATAAAGACGGGTTCTTGATCATTACTGGAGCGTGTCTAATTAATTAATTTCAGATGTCTGATGACAGGACACACGCCGTTTATCTGATAATTTACCAGGTGCTCATAATTAATATATATTACTCGTATTATCTTTAGTAAACAACATGAGGAAAAAAGCTTAATAATAATTTTAAATACGTACGTCTTTAAGACAAATAAAAGAGAAAAAATATCATTTTAAAGATATAAGAAAACAAGGTTTAATTATTTTTAATTACAAAATATGTCTTTTGGTATTAAATTGTGACTATGTCTTTTGTTCTGGACATTTCTTTCGACCTAATCTTCGTTTCGATATCAGTTTTATCAAAATCCACAGTTTATGCAATATTATGTAAGCAATTAGACAAATTCATTTTTCCCAACAGTCTTGCAATATTTTCTTAATTAAAAATCTTCTTTATTGTGTTGAAAAGTCGTCAGTGCAATATTATGTAAGCAATTAGACAAATTCATTTTTCCCAACAGTCTTGCAATATTTTCTTAATTAAAACGAAAATAACGATATCTTCTTTATTATGTTGAAAAGTCGTCTTACATGTTAAATTGTCAAGTGCATTTAGCTATTTCTATAACATCTATATAGCGGTATCTTCTTAATAATGTTGAAAAGTCGTCTTATATGTTAAATTATCAAATACATTTAGCTATTTCTTAAACTTTATATTTTAAGTGATTCATTCTATATATCATATTAATAAATGCCTTAGAGTAATCAACGCGAATTATCTCCCTTCAATCGCCGTAGCCTGTCGATCGGTAAAAAATCAATGATCAATTTCTTCGTTATTTTTGCATAGATCAATATAAAATTTTTACATGATAAACTAGAGTATAATCTCTAATAAATATGTGAATTTTACATCTCTACATTGTCCAAAAACTTCCTGGGCGCGAGAAACTTCTCTGGGCTTTAGCCTGGGCTTAATTTACTCCCTGGGCTTATAATCGAGGTAACGAAATCGTATAGCACAATGAACGCTCCCTTAAAATTTATTGCGCATCGTTTGATTTGTTGTATCAACATTTTATTTAATATCTTGTTGTTACTTTGGATGTATTTGGATAAATGTAGTAAAAATAAAAGACAAAGTGTAATCTTCTTTTTAAAGAAATGTTTTTTTAATTCAAACTCAATATTAAGTAGTAAAGCTATGATTTAATTGTGAATTTTGAACTCGTATTATCTATCACTGTTGGGTAATACTACTGTTACGGTAGTATGTAGATCTATAATTTTGTTATATAAAAATGTATCTTAGACAAATAACTAAAAAAAAACAGAACACGCGCATTTGGTTTTTATTACATTTTTTTGGTGTAAATAGCTGACTGCCAAATCACGTCTCAAAATATTTAAGATTTGCTGCAGTACTACTTTTAAGGGAGGACTCCTTATTTTCGTTTCTCGTCAATGAATTATTGATATCACTAATTCGATTTATTGATATCACTAAATCAAATTGAATAAGTGATATCACAAATTCTATTTAGTGATATCAATAATTCGAATTAGTGATATCAATAATTCGAATAAGTGATATCAATAAATCAAGTTGAATTAGTGATATCACTAATTCGAATCATAGGAGTGATATCAAAAAATTATGAGGCGCCGTTTCTATATTTATTCACTATTTTAGCATATGCATAATTCATTTATGGATATCCATAAATCAAATTTAACATATGTAAAATTATTTTAAGATATCCAAAAATAATTTTGCATATGTAAAATTCGATTTATGGATATCCATAAATCGATTTTTGCATATGCATAAATACATTTTTAGATATGTTAAAATGCTGGCTATTTTTGCATATGCAAAAATACATTTTTACATATGCATAAATCGATTTTTGGATATCCATAAATCGATTTTTGGATATCCATAAATCAATTTTTGCATATGCAAAAATAGTCGGTATTTTTGCATATGTAAAAATCGATTTTAACATATCCATGAATCGCGATTGTGAAATGATTTCTCCCCAGCTATTTAGTGCGGGTCTATTTCGTGTTTATTATTACGTCGGTTTGTAACATGGCAGCTAACTCAGTATCTGATATGATATTGACAGCTTTGTCGTAAATGCAACAAGCCGATCTTCAATTTCTAAACACCTCAATGCGTTTGATATACTCCTCTAATATTTGTTCCTTCCGTTTATTATTTCTAGCCGCCATGTTGGATTTTGTAGCGCGAAGCGTCGCGTGGTAATGTAATGAATCGTAATGTAATAAACTATGAGGCGCCGTTTCTATATTTATTCATTATTTTAGCATATGCATAATTCATTTATGGATATCCATAAATTGAATTTAACATATGTAAAATTATTTTAAGATATCCAAAAGTAATTTTGCATATGTAAAATTCGATTTATGGATATCCATAAATCGATTTTTGCATATGCATAAATACATTTTTACATATGTTAAAATGCTGGCTATTTTTGCATATGCAAAAATACATTTTTACATATGCATAAATCGATTTTTGGATATCCATAAATCGAATTTTGCATATGCAAAAATAGTCGGTATTTTTGCATATGTAAAAATCGATTTTAACATATCCATAAATCGCAAGTGTGAATGATTTCTCCCCAACTATTTAGTGCGGATCTACTCCGTGTTTATTATTACGTCGGTTTGTAACATGGCAGCTAACTCAATATCTGATATGATATCGACAGCTTTGTCGTCAACATGTCGATCTTCAATTTCCTCAATGCGTTTGATAAACTCCTGTGATTCCGTTTATTATTTCTAGCAGCCATGTTGGATTTTGTAGCGCTGAGCGTCGCGTGGTAATGTAATGAATCGTAATGTAATGAACACTTTAGTTTTTAAAAATGCGTAGGCTTATATTTTTCACTAATATTGAAAGTGCATTTATTAACCATAAAGAAAACGATTTTTATTTGTTACAAAAGAAAAATATTACTCACACAATATACCGGAAAGTATTTACTTCGGGATTGATAATTGGGGAGAATTCAGTATTTTTAAATTTCACAAATTTATTTTTGGATATCCATAAATCGATTTTTGCATATGCAAAAATGCCAAATATTTTTACATATGCATAAATCGATTTTTGGATATCCATAAATCGATTTTTGGATATCCGTAATTCGATTTTTACATATGCAAAAATACCGACTATTTTGCATATGCAAAAATCGATTTATGGATATCCAAAAATCGATTTATGCATATGTTAAAATACTGAATAAATATAGAAACGGCGCCTCATAATAAACACTTTAGTTTTTATAAATGCGTAGGCTTATATTTTTTCACTAATATTGAAAGTGTATTAATTAACCATAAAGAAAATTAACGATTTTTATTTGTTACAAGAGAAAAATATTACTCTCGCAATATACCAGAAAGTATTTACTTCGGGATTGATAATTGGGGAGAACTCAGTATTTTCAAATTTCACAAATTTATTTTTGGATATCCATAAATCGATTTTTGCATATGCAAAAATAGTCGGTATTTTTACATATGCATAAATCGATTTTTGGATATCCATAATTCGATTTTTGGATATCCATAATTCGATTTTTACATATGCAAAAATACCGACTATTTTTGCATATGCAAAAATCGATTTATGGATATCAAAAAATCGATTTATGCATATGTTAAAATACTGAATAAATATAGAAACGGCGCCTCATAAAAAATAGAATAAGTGATATCAAAAAAATAGAATTAGTGATATCAAAAAATAGAATTAGTGATATCACAAAATACTTAATAAATAGTAAAACGGCACACCATAATGAATTACTAAGTAATTCATGGACTTCTGATATCACTCATTTGATTAATGGTACTACTAAATCGAATTAGGGATATCACAAAATAGTTAAGTGATATCACAAAATATAAAGTGATATCACTAGCTTATTAGAATAAGTGATATCACTTATTAGAATAAGTGATATCACTAAAAGAATGAGTGATATCGTTAATTTGATTTTTTGATATCCTTTTTCGATTTAGTGATATCACTAATTCATTTGATTTATTGATATCAAGATATGATTTAGTGATATCATTAATTCAAATTAGTGATATTAAAAGTACTGAATAAATAGTAAAACGACACTTCTATTTCTGTACGATTAAAGTTGTTCTATCCGGTATTTAAATTCTCGGGGGTTCAGTGGGGAGGGGCAGGAGGGCATGTTCTAAAAAATCTCCATTTTTATATAAACACCTAGCTGTGTACTAAAAACATTAAATTTGTAATCAGCAACTCAAGTCACATCAATTTATATAAAACATTTCCCCTGGATTACCACTAAGGGGTGGTGCCCGGTAGGGCTTTGTTATAACTTTTAAACAGTTGAGATCCCCACTCCTCATACTATCTATTTTCTGGTTCTTTATGATAAAGTAAAAAGATTTAAGAAGGCACCTTTAGGTCATTCCCCACAGTTTGTGTGTGTGTGGGGGGGGGGGGGCAGGCCGAACTATGTGCATGAATAACTTAATTGGTTGAGATCTCCATCCATAAACTATGTATTGTCTGGTTCTGTATGAAAAGTTGAATAAAGTAATAATAATAAAGGACACCCTCGGTAAAGGCCTTATGTGCCCCAGGCACGAAGAGGACTAAGTAAGTAAGTAAGTAATAAAGGACACCTAAGGTCATTCCCCACTGTGGGGTGGGCTGGTTGGTGTTATGTATATGTATAACTTTTAAATAGTTTGGGTCCCTACCCCTTCACTGTATTTTTTTTTTAGTTCATTGTAAACATTTGAAAAGAGTGATTAAAAAAAACTCCAAGGGGGGGGATTCTTACCCCCCCCCCCCCCCCCCGACACACACACTACAGTCATGAATCGCTATCCTAAAACATACTTGATTTCATTTCTTAAGGCGAGCTTATAGGATTAAGGTCCTAATCAATGAATTGAAAACAATTTCAATAGCATAATTACATGCTTTTCATAAGGTATCATTACTGTAACCCCCTTGTCAATTACCATTACATTTGTAGCTTCAATCAAATGGTTTGTTACACCCTTCACAGTTCATGGTTAACTTGCTATTAATCAAAGCTGAATAATTGACCAAATATAATACATGTATATCCGCTCATTGTAACTGCCAAAGTTGTTTCACAACTAACCATAAAACGTGATGTAAAGAATCGAAGTTATAGTGTTAGTAGAATTACGTCAATCAAAAAATGTTTACCTAGCTCACAATAAGAAATGTTTTAAAATTTTTGGCTATTATTAAATATGATGTAAAATTAACACTCATTTACCGGTCTTTGAATGGTTTGAATTGTTGTAATGATAAAATGAACTTTCCGAGAGAAAATTGAGCTGTGTAATAGTGTTTTTGTAACCCAGTTACGATTTTTTAACTTATATTAATGTCATCGGTTCTGGGAATGCTGGAGAAAACTGGCGTTTCCAGAGAAAACCATAGACTTTTCTAAAGTGAATATAATAATAATAAAACAAACATACCAGTCCGTGTCCACATCACAATCCCAAAAACAAAGTAAAAACTTTGCAAACTGGCAAAATATGTTATACACGTGAACTTCCATCAAGGAAGTGAGGCCGGGTGCTCCGGAAGGGTAAGCACCTCCTGTCTAGCTAGCTACACCCGTCACGTGCAAGTCAATTTTGAGAATGAAAGGAACAAAGAACTATGGTAAGTCAAATATATCCAGTATAAGTTGGGATACAGTGACTACATACTTATCAACAATATTGTGATGACGGCCATTAAACTTTTTAAGGGCCCTGATTAGCCTAGGCTTGCAATATCCTTGTGTCAACAATTTAATTGTAAGTAATTTGCTTCGTTGCAGAAAGTCCCCATAGTGGGAACAAGCTCTACCGTACCGTATTAACTGTGAAACATATACACCATACGCAGGAGAAGCAGGGATATTACTGCAAAGAAACGGAAAGTTGACAATAGAAAAATTGAAGTCATCACGTTTGTCGTATAGCTTCAGATGTAACCTTTCATGGGTGTCATAACTGAGGTATAAGTTTAAATATGAAGCCGAACATGGAGAATCTGTCGTGTCTTTTATTTCAAGCTTACTTGGATAGATGACATTCACATATTCTTCAAATTTGTGATTATTTAGAGAAAGAACGTCATCAATATATCTGTATGTGTAGTTGAATGATTTAGCGACAGCCTTTTCTCCAGATTTGACAAGGTTCTGTAAAAATTCTGATTCATATGAATAAAGAAACAAATCAGCAAGCAAATGTGCACAGTTTGTGCCCATTGATATACCGATTGTTTGTTGAAAGATAACATTGCAAAACACAACAAATATGTTGTCTATCAAAAACTCTAACATTTTGTTGATGGTATCTTCAGTATATTTTTGTTTGCAGTCTGTATGGTGTTTTACAAAATAACCAGAATCCCTGTTGAGCACTAGATATTATATCTAGGTTTCCCGTTTTTGTAAAAGAATGACAAGTGAATGATTTGTTTTAGACGTTCTTTCAATTTAGCATGAGGGATAGTGGTGTAAAGGGTAGAAAAATCAAAAGTTTTTATACTTTTTACCGAAGATAGAGTATTAGAAACATGCACTTAGTAGGAAGAACTATGATCAATAATTGTACACATGCACTTAGTAGGAGGAACTATGATTAATAATTGTACACATGCACTTAGTAGGAGGAACTGTGATCAATAATTGTACACATGCACTTTGTAGGAGGAACTATGATCAATAATTGTACACATGCACTTAAGACCCCTTAATACAAAAACTAGAGGTTAAATAGATAATTTGTGATATTGTTTAAAATATTTTCGTATTATATGACTTTTGAAAAAAAACATGTTCGTTTTTTTTTCAAATGAATAAGACTACCACATTCCCTGATGGTTGTGACTGTCTTGGTGTTTAACGGTAGAGGATCTGCCCCAAGAGTTGAGGTAATGCGAACCAACTCAAGCCAGGTCAGTAAATCAGACTTAACAACACTGCTTCCCTTATAAAAGGTGGAGGATAATGTGAGGTAGGAAGTGATATCTTTATCTGTAGGATACTGACTTAGTGAGCTATCACCTTAGCAAAAACTTATCAAGTACGAGATAGTACAAGACGGACCAGTTTACAAACTAGCACTCACGGAAACACAAACTGTTCTAAGAAGATTCCTTAGTAAGTAATAAAACATGCATGCATATGGCTGAAAAATGGCTGATGTGACATTTGTGAATTACACATTTGAACCAATAATTGGCTGCAAATAATAGTAATCATTCCTCATCAGTGACACTACGGGCCGAAAAGTTTGATAGATAAAAAGCATAAGCCAAGCAGTTGAAAATTAATGAATCTAAAGTTCGAAAAATTATATGAATCAAAATGCAGCTAAGGATTGCTTTGTATGAGGGAACAGACCTTAGTTTTAAATAAATTTAAAAACTTAAGACGGCTAAAAATTTCGCCAATTGTATACTGTATTTTCTGACAGCACAAAGTACTGCCTACTGAGTTATAGATACCCTCAGGGAATTTACTCCACCAGCAGCGGTACTCGCTCAGGGGTAGTAAATATATAACAAAAATACCTGTTAAATTTTAATGTGCCATATGTGCACATTTTGGAAAATCATTCCTCATCGGTGTCGCTAGGGATAGAAAAGTTTGATAGATAAAAACATAAGCCAAACAGTTGAAAATTAATAAATAATATAAAAAAAAATATATGAATTGATGAGTCCTGGGATGTCAATCCCAAATATGTCTTTATACTACATATTTAAGTGTGTATGGAAAAAGACCCTACCCTCCTGTCCCTCCCCATAAATGCACCGGGGATTAAAATACCTAAAAACCTTAAGGTCAATGGTACAGAAACCTACCATAAAAATTTGAACAAGATTGATTTATGCGTCTGATTGTAATTCTGCGGAAAAAAGTGATCAAGTAAAAAATAATAATAACTAGAGATTGTAACTGGGATACCATTTATGTATGATTCCCCATCATCAATAATTCATAAATTCTCTTAGATATACATCGGGTGATGGTTCGATATAAGTATATAACAAAAATACCTGTTAAACTTTTATGTGTCACATGTGAAATATTATTGACTGGGAAGTGAAATTTCATTAAAGACTCGATCTTTGTTTGAAAAATTAACACTTCAATGTTTAAAGAACAAATAGTAATTGTTGTTGTAATTTTTATGAATACATGTATATCAAATTTCATTATGTTTTAGTGGTAGGTAGGCATCAACCAATGTTTATACAGAAATCATGGGACTGTCACATTATGAATACTTGGCTCAATTTCCATTCAATCAATCGTGAATATCACGGGGGTTCAGTTAACATTCAATTAAATCAATATTTTGATATCCACTTTAAGAAAATAAAAATTTGTAAAAGACATCATCTTTTCCTTGGTAATTACCAAAACAGCATTTGAATAGATATGTAAAGTGCAAATATTGAATTTTAAATTATAAGTTATTGAATCATAAGCATATGACCGAAAATTTTTGATTTTCTTATTTTATTAAAAAAAAAAAAACAACAAAATTAAGATCATGACAGTTGTAAACAATCTGTGAAGCATTTTAATAAATTTGTTTAATTCCCCCTTTTTTTCAAATAATTTAATTTATAAACTTCGTTGACAATGCAGATAAAAATTTGATATAGTTAAAACCATATTATGCAGTGTAATTGAGAATTTATATTCTAAAAATATACGCTTCCGAATGTGAGAACGAGGCAAGCTCTTAATTAAGATTAGGTAAGAGTTATCTCCCTTTAAATGTATTGGGCAGGAAGATGTTTAAAATTACGCAATTTTCAATAATCCAACCTTCGAAATAGATTTTTTTTTCATAATAGATAAATCTAAAAAAGATAATAGATTGTTAGCGCCATATTTTATCTAAATTCATGAAACCGTTTCCGAGATCTCCTCTGGAAAAAGTCTTGATAACAGAATTAAGAATTAGAATAGAAATAATAATAAGAATAAGAATAAAAAGAAGAATTTAAGAATAAAAGAAACAGAACGAAAACGACAACAACAACAACAACAACAACAACAATAATAATAATAATAATAATAATAATAATAATAATAATAATAATTATTATTATTATTATTATTATTATTATTATTATTATTATTATTATTATTATAATTATTACATATATTTATTACTGTCTGTTGGTTACCCTTTATTATTTACTTAAAAGACTTATATTAAAAAACAAAAGCGTTTTTTTTATATATTTAAAGTAAAAACAAGCATACGAAGTTTATGTTCAACACATAAATTTTAATGCTTTGAAGATCGACATGTAAAGTATAAAATACATATAAACACTAAAAATCAGTAATTGTTCTTTCAATTTATTATTTTAAAGACTATAAGAAAGTTTTTTAAAACTGAACAAAAAGGCAACATAGACAATTATTTGTCATTATATACTTAAATGATTTTATATATATATATATATATATATATATATATATATATATATATATATATATATATAAACAAGTGGAGGGTGATCCAAAAAGGACAACAATAATAAGTATCCCCAAGACATAACCAATAATTTTTACGCAATCGTTACAACACATTTTTATGTAATTATATATTTTAGTCGAAAAACATCACATGTATTTGTAGATCAAACTTGATATGATGATGGTTTTAATGTCACATTCCTCTCAGCTCTTTTTCAGAAAGAGGTTTTGTCTTTCCTTTTATAATACAGATATACATAATTTATACTTTAACTTTGATGCAAAGATATATCATTATAAGTCTGGTAATTAAATTATCCATATGACGTTAACGTTAGGAACACAAAAAGCAAAATGAAAACAAATACTCTTGAAGATAGAACATTTGCTGCTTGATTTTCCATACCGGCCTTTATGTCTCGGCAATTTTTAATTTCAAAAGTATGTTCAAGGGTTTGCTCAAGTTTATAGGTATTTGGCATTTTTCGTTTTCCCTTCTTTCTTCCTTTTGCAGGTTTTTTTTGTAATTGTTGATCTCCTTTTTTAGCAAGTGCTTGATGTACATCGTGAGTCGAGGTCTTTGGTTTAATTGGATTTATCGTCTGGACACAGCGGAAATGTGACGCAACTATGAATTCCAACTGACCCTGCTCAATTCTGAAATATCCTTCTTCTCCCCAGTGTTCACCCCATGAGTTGACACACACCTGTTGAATTAATTATTTGCAAATGATAAGAAAATTTTTACTATATGCAAGGGTTTGAGTCATTTTAGCATTATTGAAAACTTATTACAAAAGGCAAAAATTTATTTAAAAAAACAAATAAACAAATACAAAGTTTTGCCTTCGAGAATATCTGTAATATAACAAATACCTGCTAAATTTATAAATTTGTTTTATTTGAAATAATCTTCCCAAATTTATATAAAAACCCCCACTTAAAGAATAAAATATTGAATGTTTAAAAAGTTTGTAAGAAACCTTTTGAAAGTCTTAATTTGTTTTTAAAACCTAACCTAATTAAATAAACATTATCTTTCGGTAAAATGCTTGACAAAAGTAAAAATGTAATTCGATAATGTTCGAATAGTTTTTTTTACAATAGTAATAAAAACTGAAAGCCGATGTATATTTTCTAAAAATTGTAGTTCAACTGCGGCTAGAAGTCGAGACACAATGGTTTGTGTTTGATTTAATTTAATTTATTTTTTATCTATTTATTTTTTGGGGGTTACAAAATCAAAGCTTGCATAGTGAATGCATCATTCAAATTTTAAGAAATAGACATATCCCCAAAACAATAACTCTAACGTTTATTTAAATACCTGAATAGAAACTGCTGATGTTAATACCAGTATATTTTTTCAAATAATTATCACGTTTGACGTGTCTCGTCCGTCCTGAAAATAATGTATTTGATTGATATTGTTGATAGTGTTGTCTAACTTAAATAATTTTAAAAGGTTTTCTTACCCAATATTTCAAACTTTCGTCGTTTTCCAAAATTTCCTCTCCCCATCTGAACAAGAAAAATGGAGATATGTTAAAACAAGGAAAAAATTGGTTTTATTCCACGTTCACAAATACCAGTTAAATTTTGATGTGCCAGATGTTTTCGGAAATTCATTCCTCATATATATACATGTATAACACAACATCCCTATTCTAATTAAAATGATAAAAACGGTAGCATATCTCAATCCTCAATATTCTGGTAGATGTAAAATAATTTGCTTAAATTAACTGGGTTTCGTGCAATAAATTGTTTCTTATATAATACGAAGTTGATATTGTCATTTCGAATACATGCACAATTAACGAGATCGAGTATTGAAGGTAATGACAATTGGTTATAGTAATTCATAGAACCTTTTCTGCGTTGATATTAACTTGGATTACACAGCTCCTATATTGTTATAATCCGTAACTGGTAATGAAAATTCTATTCACATAACTGCATCATCAAATAAACAAATTATATTACAATTTTTATCTTTGTTTATGCACTGGAATGGTTTACAATCTTATGTTGTTTGAACACACTAGGTCATACTTTTTTAATAAAAGCATAATCTTAGTAAAATATATATTACCCAATTATCCTAACAGAATGATATCCAATGAATGCAGACTGATCGGAGTCGCCATATGTTGAATATCGATAAATCCCTGACTTGTATAGAAAGAAATCTTTGTTAATCTTCATCAACGCTTAAAACAAAAGCATATGTTATTTAAGTGAAGCAAAAAAGATTAAATCAATTATTTTTAAAATTTACTTGTATATAGTAATAACGTCAAATGTCCGTCAAAATCCAGTTTCATAATTAGTTACCTCATTTGTATTTTATTTTATACTCAGTTTTTACATTAATTGGTTCAATTATTTTTAATATTCTGAAAATAGTTTTAGTTGATCAGCGCTTTAGTTTTCTACGCTTTATTTGGTTCTATCATGCTTATTATATTCCATTAAATTGCCTAAATATCATTTCGTTTTCGGAAAGCTCCAGAACAATAACATTTAGAGAATTTGAGGATGCAATGCACCGAATTGTCTCAAAATATTTACAGTCATAATAAAATTGAAGGTAACTTTCATTATACATATAGATTTAAATGGTACGTTTTAATTTTAATAATCTTACTCTGAACGGGTCCGTTGTTCATAATCTCAACCATGATATCAGCTTCCTGCAATATATATATATATATATATATATATATATATATATATATATATATATATATATATATATATATATATATATATATATAGTTAATTTCCGTGCATGTTCTATGATATATGTATTATACAGACAACTAGGTGAAAGCTTCAGTTAGCAAGACTTGTCTCTAGAATGTTTATTCTATAAACTATTTATTTATTTATTTTTATATGATTATTTAGACATAACCACTACTGTGTGTAATACTTATTATTATACAAGTATCAATTATAAAGAGATATGGTTTCTTTTTCTTTATCTTATTGCTGTAATATCTATGATCTTGCTAATACGAAAAAACTTTTCATATTTTATCAAGTAAAAAGTTTTAAAAAAATAAACATATGCTAAAAACCTGCATTTATTGCAACAAACAACAAATAAAACTTTAAAGGCCAAAAGTCCTACAAAAATCAACTAGAGACACAAAAGGTCTGCTACTTACCTGATAAATTATGGTTTATTGAAATGCTTTGGTTCAACATTAAAAATGACTTTTTTATATTTGGCAAAATTATTAAATTGTGTAACAAAATAAGAACAAGAGACCCATGGGCCTTAACGCTCACCTGAGGATATGGCCAACCTGGGGATATATCCAAAATCATTTGCAAAAATACATAAAATATTCTAATATACATGCCCATAAAAAAGTTAATTGTTTTCAAGATAATTAACAATTTGAAGCTTTTTATGCATCTATGACCTTGACCTTTAAACGTAAGACCTTGAATCTTATATCAGAATAATCGCCATATTAATTCCTAAAATATTATAATATACATGCCAATACAAAAAGTTAATAGTTTCCAAGATAATAAACAATTTCAGTCTTTTTATGCAACCATGTCCTTGACCTTTGAACGTATGACCTTGAGCCACATATCAAAATGATCGTCATATCAATACCTACAATATTCTATTATATATACCTATGCAAAAAGTTAATAGTTTTCAAGATAATTAACAATTTGAGTCTTCTTATGCATCTTTGACCTTGACCTTCAAATGTAAGACCTTGAATCTCATATCAGAATGATCGACATATCAATTCCTACAATATTCTAATATACATGCCAATACAAAAAATTAATAGTTTTCAAGATAATTCACAGTTTCAGTACACGTATGCAGCTATGACCTTGACCTTTCGAAATATGACCTTGAACCATATATCACAATGACTGTCATATAAATACCTTCAATATTCTTATATACATGTCTATACAAAAAGTTTATAGTTTTCAAGCTAATGCACAATTTTAGTATTTATAGGCAAAAAATAACATTTCAGGTGCAACAACTCCTACATGGATTATCATATAGTTACGAAACTTGGTACCTTTTGAAATTTTGTCATGGGGTACATTTTAACTATGTTTTGAATTCATATATCACTTAATATTTGCAAGAAAATTGCCTAAAACGGCACAAATTACAAACTAGGTCATGACCCCATTTTGAAGGTTATTTCAAGAAAAAGTCAAAACTGAAAACCCCATGTCAATATCTATTCATATAGTCAAGTTATAACAATTTGAAGCCATTCTTCGAAATTTTTAAAATTAAACACAAAAACGCGTAACCTAATTTTATACCAAATTCACAAAATGAACAATTTATAAGCTTAAGACCCTAGAGAAGCCAAATATCACATTAGATATTTTTCCCCATCATCGCTTTCGGAGAAGAAGATTTTTTAAGATTTTGGAACCATAGGTCACCTTGACCTAGTTTTGGGAGCCAGGACAACGATGCATCGTAAAAGTTTACGCCGCGGACGACAACGACGACGACAGACAAATTTTAATCAGAAAAGCCCACTTGAGCCTTCGGCTCAGGTGAGCTAAAAAGACAATCAAAGAAAAAGTCTGGAAACATTAATATCTCTGCAACAAAAATTTTTAACCTGTCTTTAATGGTAAAAAAACTTGAAACATTTACAAAAATCATTATTTCAAAGACAACGCCTATTTTGATTGTGTATAGGCGCATTAAACTTGCTCATCTGTCATGTTTTTATCTATCGATAATAGATTATATTCCAAACCAACTAACCCTCCTCCACGATTTTTCAGTGGTAATGACTCCTACATTGACTTTCCTCATGAAACTTACTATTTTGTTAGATTTGTTCATGTTAAACATTTTTGCAATTAAATCTATCTGTCATATACCACTTTTTGAATTTAATCATAAAAATTCAAAAAGTGGTATATGACATATCTATAACAGTTAATAAGAAAATGATAAAAAAAACGAGTTAAATTTACAAAAAAATACTTGTCAAGGGCACGCTTACAAATCTCATAAATCATGTCTGTAAAGTTAAATCAATATTCAATGAAATGTTGAGGACAAAAGTCTGATTATTGCAAGTATTAGCTAAGAAAGGTATGAATAGGTAAATTAAACATTGCACTGTAATTGTTTATAGTTTTTTGCAGGTTTTTCAGCTAAGTAAGTATCTTTTTTTTTATTATAAAATAGAAAATTTAAGAACAAATTCTCCTCGGTTTTCGAAGAAAATTAAGGAAATTTGAAAAGTAACTCACATTGTTGGAGATCATGTAGGCACGTGTCATATATATTATATTATAAACATGGACAATCCGTAATGTTCGAATTCCAGCATTGTGGAGCAGGAGAAGTCTGATTACTAAAATAATATTCGAAGCATCTTTCAGAAATGGTGCTGGAATAGGAAAAAAAGTTATTAAAATGATGTATTTAAAAATAGCTAATGCAATCAAAAGCACGAACAATAAGTGTTTTACTTGTAAAGCGATATGAACCACAGAGCAACCAAACTATTAAACTTTAATATCATTATTCACAACAGAAAAAAATGAGAAAAAAGTTAATCTATGCAACCAAACTATTAAACTTTAATATCATTATTCACAACAGAAAAAAAATAAGAAAAAAGTTAATCTCTGCCAAGTTTTTATCTACTAACATTAAGTGCAGGCATTTAACGTAAGTTAGATCACCTATTAATAGTCAAACTTCGATTTTTTAAGTTAAAGAGTCTCATTTTAGGTTAAAAATGGGGGGGGGGGTGGTTAATTAATGAATGTTTGTTTATCTGTCAGTTAATGTCATGAATACCTCGACGTATTATGATCATAACAATAATAACATAAATAATAATAACAATAATAAACAAACATATTATAATACAACTAAAATCAAAATTTAATTTCATGAAGTACAAAATAAAATGCCTATGTTAATACTGTCAGTTTGGGAATTTTTAATTGCCTTGATGAAATTCATAATATGACAATACTTACGTTACTAAATACAAAGAACTATCCATGAGGAATGCAACGTAATACACTACGAATTCAAATGAATTTAAAGGTACTAGTTAATCATATTTTGTAAATTAAAATGTAAATAAGACATAAGACTGTCGCTGTCAACCTTTATGTACGGTATTCGCAATACCAAGTTCTAATAAAAAAAGATTTATTAGGAAATCATAATGTAGATCGGTCGGGACCATTCGAGAACTAAAGGGAATTTGAATAACCGATTTTCAACTGTATTATTATTATTATTATTATTATTATTATTAAACCCTAAAGTAAGGACACAACCAAATCCTCTCCCCCAAAATCGATACGAACCATGAGCTCAATATTATATACTGATCAAACGACGTGTTTACATACAAATATGAAGACTCTCATTGGATCAAACACACACACACACACACACACACACACACACACACACACACACACACATATATATATATATATATATATTTATATATATATATGTTAGATGGAATATATTATACCCATTCGTTTCCATATACTTCCAAGCTCTATCTAAATGTCCACCATTACATCCATTTTTATCATCCTGGGCATCAAACAGAGCATTTGGTGATAAGGATATTTTATGGCTCCCGTTTGTTTCTATTGCAAGCCTATCTGATGCAACTCCTGTTAGATAATAAATCAAAATTGAATGGTAGCTAATGTTACTCCAGTTAAAAAATCACTTTTGGTAAAAATGAAAACAAAGATTTGTTCCCTCATGCAAAGCATTCCTTAGCTGGATTTGGATTCATATAATTTTGGAACTTTAGACTCATTAATTTTCTTATCTTTTTTATCTATCAGCTGTTCTGGTCCAATAGTGTCACTGATTGGGATGAAATTTCGAAATGTGCACATATTGTACAATAAACTTAAAAAGGCATTTTTGTTATTTAAAAAAAATTGAAATAACATTAAATTAAATATGATTTCTAAATTATTTCTCCTTTCTTGTAAATACATGTCTTTTTTAACATTAAATAATATCAACATTGTAATACCTAATATTTATATTATTTTAATATCCTGACACAAAGTTAAATCCACCATTTAAGTGAATGTTGTTTTTCTTTAATAAACAGTTTGATATACCTATTGTTGAGTATAATTGTGAGATATTATAGGCACAACTGCAATAGGCACATCAGTCCATAATTGTTTGTCATATACATATTTGGAAAACAAAACTCCATATTTAAACAAAATTATTCAAATATATATATATAAACCATGTAAAAAAAAAAAAACCAAATTATTCAAAATTTTCTTCAATTTTAATTACAATTTTTTAATGTTTTTAACAAATAACAAATTCACTATGTCCAAAATACACCCCATGTACCTTCTAGTTTACCACATAAAATATTATGTCATGATTTGAATATTCATGATGATTACCCCCTTGAAAAATCCGAACAATAATGAACAGCCACTTATTAACTTATGGCTCTTTTCTTCATTTTTCTTATTAAAAAATCAAAACTTTTTAAACTTTGACCTTTATTAACCTCAAAATGCCCTAATCTTTAGTGAGGCTCAATTGGATAATTAAATTTCATTAAGTCATTAAATTTCAGTTTTTTTCAGAGAAGAGTTTTTAATTTTAAAAATAGAATTTAGTCAATGTTTTTCAATTCAATCTTACTGTTATTTTATTATAAAAGTTTTAAATAAAAGAAATATTTAGAAAAAGCTACTAAATACATATACTAAATTATGTACATGATAGATCACGTTTTGTTGATACCCTAATTAAATATCTTTGATATATCATAACAACCTGTTTCGAAAACTCTTGACAATTTTCTATTACTGTATAATATGTACTTTCCGTACTTGATGATATATTATAAGTACTTGTAAGTACGCATGTATATGATGTATAGAATGCCTGTTGTTATTAATGTATAGTCGTTTAATTGTGTGTGTGTGTGTGTGTGTGTGTGTTTTAAATCTAATTTTACCTATCTTTAGATTAAGTTGTTTTGCATTAAAAACACGTCTTTTGATTTCCTACCCACTGTTTTTTATATCTTATAATGATACATGTTGCTTGACATGTGTGAAAAATACCATGTTCTTATTGTGAAGAAAACTGATAATATCTAACAATTGAACTGTTTTAAAATGATGTTCATTGTCAATATGAAGGCAACAACTTTGCAAGCAAACGGAATAACGAGCGTTATGATAAGTTTGCTTGCAAAGTTGTTGCCTTCATACTGACAATGCACATCATTTTAAACAGTTCAATTATTATATTTTTGTTAAATATTAAAAAAAAATTCTTCATTGATTTTAAGAATAACAAGCATTCTGATAGTATTGCAAAACAATACATAGTCCCCTACCGGTCGCATATTTCACTAATCCCAAAGTTTTAGGTAAAACCTTATTATATGGTACAAAGATTTATAGTTATAAATTATACGTATTGTTCAAGATGTAAAGCAAAACTTGATCATAGTAAAATCAAAAACCAGCGATGGAGTTCTCAAAATTTTAAGTTTAATCATGAATAAGTTAATTCTCCCAAAACCTTCTTTTTTTTGACAGTGTGTGGAATAATTACTAGGTCAATTGTAATGCAATTTAATTTTTGTTTTATAATATATCATAACACATACATTACAGGAGGCACTTGTCTAACAGTTCTTGATATGGAGTGTAATAGTGACCTGCATACCAAAAAACAATTCATTAACTGCAAGCGTGTAGAAAAAAATTTCAAAGTTCGAAGGGCCATAACTCCAGTAAAATTAGCAGATGGAAACGAAACATAAACTTGATCTGTAACTCATCATGGTAGAGTCACATTCCAAACATTAGTTCCATTTCTGCAAGCTGCAAGCGTGTAGAAAAAAAGTGCGGAAAGCTAAAATTTCTGTGAATTTTAAAAGATCAAAGGGCCATAACTCCGGTAAAAATCAGCAGATGGAAACGAAACGTAAACTTAATCTGTAACTCATCATGGTAGACTCATATACCAAAAATCAGTTCATTATCTAAAAGATTTTAGAAAATAAGTGTGGAAAACTTAGGCGTGACAGACGGACGGACGGACGGACAGAGCGCAAACCTAAAGTCCCTTCAGCTTTCGCCGGTAGGGGAACAAAAAAATTCCCATCTATAACACATGCACATCGGGGGGAGTCCAGTAGACGCAACAGCTGAATTTTAGACCGAGAAAGACACATTATTAATCCGCACTATTTTTGATGTGGGGTAACAACAGGGGGGGGGGGGGGTTGGTTTGAAAAATTATAGCGTTATAAGGTATTTTGATGGTATTTGCTATTGTTTCCCTAGGAAACTGACTAAAAAGAATGTAGGTGATTTTTCAGTTTTTCCTATCAACAAACACAACATGTGAAACGGACAATTTTCACTAGATGTGGCATACATGCGTGAATCTAATTCCAATTGAAATTTACATCACTTGAAATTTACATACCGCGAGACACAAAATTAATTGACAAGATGTACCATTACACATTGACAATATACATCACTTTAATAATGACTCAAAATAATAGGGGATATAGCAGCTTTGTAAAGCTGGGAAGAAATTTTTATCAGATCCAATGTTCAAGAATTATTTTTGTGGTTTGATGGTTTTGACAGACCTGTTCTTGCCTGTTCTTTCAAAAACGCCATTTGATTTTTAAGACTCCGTATCTTACAATATCAATATTACCGTGAATATCAGCCAGGTGCCTATATATGTTATTGAAATTTTATTCGATTAATTTCTTTGATTTTATTTTGTGCATTTTAACCATTGAACCTTTCTTGTACAATTTCGTAAAAATTGCGTTTTTCAAGCTTGTCTCGATTATAAACAAGAGACGTGATAACCATGTTTGTTTACCTACGGTAATGTATTTCCGGATTGTGTATTGCAATTTTTATGTATTCAAACACGGAGTGACAAGGTTTTTGTCGTTTATTGTCAATCATGAACGCAACGACTCTCAAGCTAGCAGCTATAAGAATTTCACAAGGCAAATGAAAATATACTGTTAGTACCTGCTGAGGAGAAAGCCCATGATGCACCACAATGTTCTTGATCTTGCGGGGGATGTATAAGATTTGGCCACTTTGTCCGTGCATCAAACTCATTCGGCAATGATTCCTTGTTTGTGACTAAAACTGATGGTATTGAGGCGTTTCTTTCATCGTATGATAAAGTTACTAAACCATTTTCTGTAATATTTTCTTCCATAGGAAACAATTGTTCAACAGCATGGTTTGGAGAAAACGTTCCAAGTTTATTTCTTCTGGCGTCCTCAACTGTCATTTCTAAAAATTCTAAATAAACCCCTGCTTTCCAACTGAGATAAAAACAACAACAACAACAGCAATAATAATAATAATAATAATAATAATAATAATAATAATAATAATAATAATAATAATAATAATAATAATGAATAATGCATTTGCTTTAACAGTGTATTGAAAGGTAATCTAAAAGACATATAAAGATATCAAACGTCGATATATTTACAGTGCCTTATTTTTTCTGCATGACAAAACGACAAAAGTTATTGTTACCAAAAAAAACCGAAGCTAAAGAGTAATCTTGTAATCCTAAAATAAATATTTATTACAGAACATATATCTGGTGTTTTAGCTCTCACGTTTCTTTGTTTGTTGAGTAAATTTGTTTGTGTAAATTTTATATAATTTAAATAAGGATTGATTGATTGAATGAATGAATGGGGTTTTACATTCCACTCAAGAATCTTTCACTTATATCATGACGCAGCCTGCTATAAGTGAAATGGCAAAAACTTTGTCCGTTACAGTGCGCTCATGGCAAATGTAGGGAGGGTTCTTAACCGTTACACGGGGGCATCAGTTTTAAAGGTCTCTTCCGAACGACCACGTGACATTCATTTCTATATGCCGAGTGCTTGGCGACAGAACAGTCACTTCCTATTTTCAGGTCTTGGTCAGACCCAGCCAAGGTTCGAACCCCGAACTCCATATACGAGCACTTTACGAACTGAGCTGCCGTATTGCTATTCAAAAGGATTTTTAGTACATTTCTGAAAACATACCTGTGTGAACCCTTGTTAACAGTTTCAATTATTGCTGGATCAGTAAGACATGGTGAATTTTCACACTTAAAGCAGTACTGTGAATGATTTTTTGTAGCCAAAACACATGTGCTGAAACAAGTGAAAAACAGTCTTTGAAATGTAAATTTATAATTTCAGTCAGGTACATTCCAAAATAAATAATGTGATTGAATATACACCAATCGTTAATAGTGGTAATAATGAGTAGGTCAAAGGACATTTATACTCAGAAGTAATTAAAAAAATTCTATGTAATGCTACGCAATATATAATTTGGTAGTTCAAAGTCTATGGTGGCAGATCAGGATAAAACTTTTTTCACCCCTAAATCTCATCGTAGCCAGTACATATGATGGATTTGTGAATATAACGTTTATAACATGCATGTTCTAAGTCTATTACAAATTATAATAGTTCCAGAAGATATTCAGAATTACTTATAATGAAAAAAAAAAACAAAAGAAACAGCGATTAATTTTTTTAATTATGCGTTTTTAAGTATGTTTGTCGTAGATTACTAATTACTTCACCGTTATAGGTAGATCAGTGTTTTACGATGGTAATTATGAGCTTGGAGCATGCGCAAGGATGTACGGAAAAACCCTAGAATCGAAGGTGAAACATGACAGATTGCATTAATTGTCCTTTATTAATATCCAGATGTATTTGAAATGGTGTTATGTATCCCTTACTAAGTCACAAATGACAAATTCAACGAAGTTCTGTGTTTAATTTATCGTATTTCACCGTTTTTAAATGACCCGGTTTTGATGACGTAACCATGTTCTAATATTAGATCCCAAATGCTGCATCTCGCTGGGTAAATACTGTAATTTCTGTATTTATTCGAGCTTTTATGGTTGAACCAAATGTAACATTGTTCATTAGGAACATCATTAATTAGATTAGCACCGTTTTAATTTTTTTCTTTGGATAACTTAATGCAGCTTTAAAAGGGACATAATTTATTTTAAATTATTCTCAGTAAACAGAACCGTTTATCTTATACAGTATATTTTATAAAGAATATTTTTATTAAATGCAAACCTTATGCATGAAAATATCGACATATAAAGTAGTGTTGTTGCTTAGGAGTTTTTGCTGAATGGTACTAATTACGTCATCTAAGATGCAAAACTATTTTTTAATAGCGTTAATTGCAGTTATAAACAAAAGCACGAATGCGAATATAAGAATTTTATGTCCAGTTTTTACTCAGTTATATGTTTTCTTACCATTCATGACACATGTCAAATACTTTGTCACCTTTACTTATTTCAGTGTCTTCAAATTGACAACCGCCTTAAATGAATAAAAAAATGGAACATCATTTTAGATGTCATACAAAATGTATAATAAAATCATTAAACATATTGGCTGAAATATAGAAACATGATTATCAGGAATAATCTACAGAACGCGCATAAATGTTTTAATGTAATAAATGAAAAAATGGAAGTTCAGTTTGAAAGCGTAATCACGGCCAGGGGAATGTAAAAATAATAGAAAACAAACAATATAATTTTTTATTTGTGTAATTTTTATAACATATTTATCTTTCTTTTATGCAACGTTATTAATCATTTTAAGATATATATTGCAAATATAATTATATGTATTATTACAAATACATTATAAAATAACTTATTTCGAGAAGATTTGAAATTTACTTTCTATGCGTATAACTAAATGCAATATATATATATATATATATATATATATATATATATATATATATTAACTAAATTAAATTGATTAACAAATAATAATTTAATATAATGTAATTTTAATCAACGAATTCTTATAAAATGACTTATAGCTTTTTCTTCCGGTCCTCTTTTTCTGCAGTTATACGTAATTTGTTCTTTTATGACAGATTAAAATGTAAATATCATTTTATATCATTTACTTTAAAATAACTGGAAATGTATTTAAGACAAGTATTTACTCGTTTGTCGTATTTGATACTCCATAGTTGAACTCAAATTGATATCACACGTGGAGGGTGTAGCGTTGCTTATCTTTCAGAGCACCCAGCATTTCTTCCCTGCCGGTAGTTTACGTGTTAAACTGAATAGGCCACCAGTTTTCAATTCTTTGCTCTGCCTCTGGGATTGTGATTTTGACTTTGTTTGATTGTCATGGATTTTGTTCGTCCAAAATTATTAAAACAGAGAGGTCAAGCGGAGATATTTATTTATTTATTTATTTAAAAATTTCTCTAGAAATTTCTAAAATCATATTTTGTTCAACTGTTCTGTCGTAAATTCAAATTATCATTTAAAAAATTACTTGTGTTCATCAACAATACAACCCATCAAATACTATTATCATTTTACCGGAACATACCGATATTCTTTTAAAAGAAAACCTGTGTTTAAGGACCATTTAAGAAATTTAGATTTTTTATGAAATCCGTGTAACGGAAAAAATATCTGCAAAACATCGGGTGAAGACTGTGCAAATACTTATTTTGAAACACAACTTCAACAGTAATTTAAATTAAATATCTTAAAAAATCATTAAAGACGGTATAAAACATAAGGAACATACTGGTAATTACTTATCTATTCATGTTATTGCAAATGGATTATAATTTAAAACTGGTTGCAACAACCGAACAACTGGTATATAATACAACCGGTGTTTATTAGAAGAAAAAAATGTCCAATTAACAACATCCATCGCAAAAAGAGCACTAAGTTTATGATAAACGTCTAATCGAAAACAAGCATACTGGTCCATGTGCGAATCACAATCTAAAAGCAAAGTAAAAGCTTGTGGCCAGGTGCTCTGAAAAGAGTAAGCAACTCCTGTATAGCTAGGTACACCCGCCGCGTGTGAAATCAAATTTGAGAATGAAAGGAACATGGAACTATGTCAAGTCAAATATGTCTGGATAAGTTTGGAAACAGCGACTTCATACTTTTCAACAAACCAAACGTAGAAGCAGAATTATTTCTGCATAGAAACGGAAAGTTGACAACAGATGAGCAGTCATTGCGTTTGTCATATAGCCTCAAATGTAGCATTTCGTTGGTGTCATAATTGGGGTACAAGTCTTAATGTGAAGCAAAGCATGATAATCAGTAGAATCTTTTACTTCAAGCTTCACTTAACAACAAAATTCAATGAAACGATAAACATACATTTTAATTTCTTTTTAAATCCTGACGTAAGATAGAAAATCTAAATACCCATGAATACACACAACACAAATTAAACTTACCTTGTGCAAGATGAAGAAATATAAAATACCATGTTAAAAATATGAAAACTTTTAAAAACCACATTCTGTAATCTTTCTTTAAGATGATTAAATATTGTTCAACAATAGTATTTCTCTAGCCTAAATACAACTCTAATCAGTAAAACATCTGTATACGTATAGATAAGTAGATATTTTTCCTAACTAAGAGATACTTTGCATTTTTAAAATCACAAGTCAAGTGTTTTTCTACTTATAAAATTATAAGTTTACAAAATGAGATTATTTTGTTGTGTAAAAAAATGAACACGAGTAACGTGACACATATGTCCCCATCTTTGACACTCAGCCTCTGCGACTTTAAAATTTCAAAATTTTCTATACTTTGATAAACATTCAAAAGCTCTGCCTGATAATTATTTACAATTATGTTATTACTACTTGGATAACACTTTGTCATCGTGTGTTATTCGCTGATAACAATAGCAGAAAATAGTTCCAGCTATGTTGACAATCTTTGTGTCAAAGGTTTCTGAGATCACCACTTTGACGGTACGCAACGCATTCTCTTTCTACAATATATATTATATATAGTTAATATTACTTTGATGCCTCTTTTTATACCAAAGTTAAGGAGCAGAAACAGATAGAAAAAAGTGTCATTTTCAAAGTTTTTATAGTCCTGTAACCTTGCCCTTGACCTTTATTACTCAAATTTGTTACGCGTCACATTCTCTTTCTCTACTCGTTTTTTACAAAAGTTACAGAGCATAAAAGTACGGTTTCATTAGAAATGAAAGAAATCGTAAATTTATGGCATAAAGTGACTTTCCCGACAAAAAACTAGACGCCGCTAACAAAAAATTTAATCGATATTATAGATAGAGTTTAATACTTATTTTTATAATGTCAGCTTTTGAGCGCATCTTTTAAATACAACATAAGTCAATAGTCTTATTTCATCAACTTGGATGAAATGGTGGTATTGACAGAAGCCATGCTAAAGTTGTTATATAATTTGATTTGAATTAGTATAATATTAGATCCTTTATTACATTAAACAAAATTCTTTGTTTTTTTTTTTTTTGTAAGAGTCCATTGTCTTAATCTTAATTAGATAAAGATTTGATTTTTTTTATTTTTAAAATTTTTTAGAAGTATGTATGTTTGATCCAAATTTTAAGTCGCCATTAGCTTAATTATAATAAAATATTCGTTCAATAATAAATCTAAACACTATATGGGACAATTGTTTTCCTTTAGATTCACGAGACTTGATGAATAACCTAAGCTAGGTTATGGTAGTATGTATTTGTCATGTAAGGTCTACAAGCAGGAAGATGGATCATATTATAACCTTGTGAGTTAACACACTATATAAAGCATTTTATTTGATCTTCGCCATAAGCTAGGTCATATTGTTATGCTTAGGTAAACCTAGGCCAACGTAAAACAACATTTTCAATGCTCGACAGTCGCCCCTTCCCCCTCAAGCTCGATATTAGTCGAGCAAATAGTAGATCACTAAATCGAAGAAAGAAAACCAAATCAATAAAAACATTCTAGTCAAAACTTGGTACTAATAAAACTACATACAAATTAGTCTTAAGTACGCACCATTTATCAGAACAATAATTAACGGTTGTCTTGACTGACATTCATGTTCACTCTATGTAGTACATGTATTTGTGACTCGTGGCCTGACAACACTGATAACGTAACAAAATAACAAACAATGGCCAAAATCTAGCAACAACAAAAGTTAACTGTAACAGTGGTGTGTTATAATCTAGAAGCAGATAAGAATACCTATTTTATTACTAGTAGTTTATTTTGTTATTGTTATGGAACGGTTTTTATAACTGAAGTTTTATTACCGCCTTGGACCACCTCAAGAGCCGGGAACGTAGGTTTAAACCTTGGCCGGGTCATACATAAGACTGTTTATTTGAGAAACTTCTTCTTTGCATGGCGCTCGGCGTGAGGGATGAGAGAATTGACTAAAAATTAGGTTCACCAAGTGTTCGTATTGTGATTGGAGGTTGACTTGCTGATTCTGAGTGCGCATTCGTACCAGACCCCGGTTTCACAATCATTCCTTAACTAAGATTTTCTATAACTTAAAATTAGCCAATTTTGGTGATCTCTTTTTAAATTAATAATAAACATATATGATTAAACTGAACAGAGATGTTGCAAGTTCGAAGTGATTTCAAAATGACACCTTAACTTCCTAAATATATTAACAATTACCAAATTATTAAGATTTCAAATTTGAAAGATTTAAGATTAAGGAAAATCTTAGTTAAGGAATAATCGTAAAACCGGTACCAGGCATGTCATGGAACATACTCGTATATTGTATATCTTTACGAGCTTCTCTATATCTTTAATCCTTAGAGATTAATAACATTTCAGTCGTCGCAAATAGTATAAAATTGCTGATGCGACGTTAAGCAACATAACAATCGACAATACAACAATCTAAAGTCGTATTTTAGAAATATACTAATTATGTGAGTATGTAAATAATGTTTTATTTGTTCAAATACTTAATGCGTTTCCTTATTACACGGTGATGAACTTCCTAAATTAAGGCTGCATCAAAAAGAAATAAAATACAACAGTTTATTATTTGTCACATTGTACATATTCATTGATATTACATGATGTATAAATCAAACATTCATAAGTAAATATTGTTTTAAAGGATATTAGACTTAACCTTGGTTAATCCATTTACATTAACACTTGACTGATTTAATTACAACATAAAAAGATATATATTTTTCATATATCTTTTAACTTCCGCTAAACTAAAATATAGAAATTTGAAGCTAAAGAACAAGTATCGATTGTTATCGGAACCCTCCCACACACCCAATCAAATACAAAGACGGGTCCAAAAGGCACAACTAAATATATCCCTGAATTTCCCTGTTAAGTTCTTAAGACAAAAACAGACAAAAGATCTAACCACGACATAACAAGTTACTAGATAATAAACACACGAACTACGAGGACCCAACCACGACAAAACACGTCATTAGATAATAAACATACAAACTACGATGACCCAACCACGACAAAACACGTCACTAGATAATAAACACACGAATTACGAGGACCCAACCACGACAAAACACGTCAGTAGATAATAAACACATGAATTACGAGGACCCAACCACGACAAAATACGTCATTAGATAATAATAACACGAATTACGAGGACCCAACAACGACAAAACACGTCATTAGATAATAAACACACGAATAACGAGGACCCAACCACGACAAAACACGTCATTAGATAATAAACACACGAATTACGAGGACCCAACCACGACAAAACACGTCAGTAGATAATAAACACATGAATTACGAGGACCCAACCACGACAAAACACGTCATTAGATAATAATAACACGAATTACGAGGACCCAACAACGACAAAACACGTCATTAGATAATAAACACACGAATAACGAGGACCCAACCACGACAAAACACGTCATTAGATAATAAACACACGAATTACGAGGATCCAACCACGACAAAACACGTCATTAGATAATAAACACACGAATTACGAGGACCCAACCACGACAAAACACGTCATTAGATAATAAACACACAAATTACAAGGACCCAACCACGACAAAACACGTCATTAGATAATAAACACACGAACAACGAAAACCAAACCACGACAAAACACGTCATTAGATAATAAACACACAATCTACTAAGACCCACACACGACATACACGTCATTAGATAATAAAAACACGAACAACGAAAACAAACCACGACAATACACGTCACTAGATAATAAACGCACAAATTACGAAGACCCAACCACGACAAAACACGTCAATAGATAATAAGTACACGAACTACGAAGACCCTACCACGACATAACACGTCACTAGATAATAAACACACGAATTACGAAGACCCAACCACGACATAACACGTCACTAGATAATAAACACACAAATTACGAAGACCCAACCACGACATACACGACAATAGATAATAAGTACACGAACTACGAAGACCCTACCACGACATAACACCTCACTAGATAATAAATACACGAACTACAAAGCCCCTTCCACGACATATCACGTCACTAGATAAACACACAAACTTTTAAGTTTTTATACTATTGACGGTCAAATTTCAGACCGCCAGTAAAATCTTTGAAAAATTTGTAAATATTTAAGTTTACGTAGCAACTATTTTCGAAAAACTTATGTTTTATTTTAATTGTTTAGCGCAAGTCTGTTGAACAAAACAAAACATTGTCACATAAAACCCATAATTTTATTTTATTGATGAGAGGATAATGGAATATTTGAGTTGAGTGTACACTCAATTGAGTGAATGATTGTGGAACTGGGGACAGTAACAACACATTATAATTATCGGTACTGCTATGTGGTGTAACACAAAAGGAGCAAAATTGCCATCTCCTGATTTTTTTTGAATTGTGTTATGTCAAAATACTTCAAAAGTTACACATGACACTACCATATACGATTACAATCCACGTCTCATTGTGAGATTGTCTAGGAAATTCCAATTTATTGAGCAATGACGTAAATTAAAAATAATAGTAATCTTACAAAAAGTTATGAAAACAAAACATTTTGTAAAAGACCAGGTATACAGTGACAATAGTCCCAGTATTTCAAGGGCATTATTGATAAAAACTTAAGCAAAGCTCACTTTATGGTAACCCACTGTCAGGTAGGCAAGCTGTTGCCACTATATAAAATGATCACTTCTATCATAAAATACTTTTTTGAATTTTTATAACTAATGCATTCAAAAAGTGTTATATAATATAAGGGTTCGAACCCCGGTCGCATAATACAAAAAAAAAAAAAAAAAAAAAAAAAAAAAAAAAAAAAAAAAAACTTTGAAAAATTAGGAACTGTTTCCTCGCTTGGCATTACTGGAAAAGGGTATAAACTGGTTCACCCGGTGCCAGGTTAATGTAACTGGGAATTCGTATGCTTTTCTTGGAAATATTGACTCGGTTAACTAGCACTGTAACAAAAAGTAACCCCGAGTGTACGTTAGTACAAGAAAGACTAAAATACGCACTCCCACATCTCATACATCAACTTGTTCTCAGATTTATCTTGACCTCGAAATGCTGATGCAAAGTCAAACAAAATTTCAGCCATCCAATCTCATTTTTGTATTGAACAAAGAATTTCTTGTCAAAATTAAATGATCTTTTTATCAAACTTCGTTACATTGTTCGATGAATGAAATCTCATTTGGAGTGGGCACTGCAACAGTGTTGTAATCACATCAACAGGCAGTGTCAGTTTTGGTTCAGTGGTTCAAGTTTAGTTGGCAGTTCCGTAAATGTTAATCGGACCCTTTCCAATACACACTTATCTCTTCCCGCTTCTACTGTTATCAATTTGAGCAAAATATCAGTTAGTTCATGTTTAAATAACAAAGTTAAATGAAGAAATGAAGTCAAGCTCGTCTGCATATAAGATTGTTTAACTACAACCGCTTCAAAATGAAAACCATTGTTACCAATGCTTGAATAGATTTACATGCATATTTAACATTAAGATGAAAACTGACTCGAATTTCACATACAATATTTCAAAAATAAATAAATAAATAAATAAATAAATAAATAAATAAATAAAAAGTCCATATTTTTTGTGTCACCTAGTTTTTCCTGAAAGCTTGTCATACCTCTGTTTAATTATTAATATCGATTAGACCACTGTGCTGATGGATGTTCTAACAAAACCGCTACTCCGTGCAATCTACGGTTAAGTCATGCCACATATGTTAAAGCCATACTAAATCTAAATTAATTAATAACTTAAATATAACTTCTGAAATATTCTGCTATTTTATTCTCTGTCAAAAGATTTTGCGATCAGTTTTGGTAATTCATTGACATTTTAACCTGAAATTACTTCAGCTATCACCAATGCGACCGGGGTTCGATTCCCACCGTCGTATGTGATAAGGTATGAGGTCACCTGCTTGAGCACGTGGGTTTTTCTCCGGGTTCTCCGGTTTTCCTCCCACAATAAGACCTCACGCGCGCTACAATTCGGGCCAACGAGCTAGATTAATATAAGTTGCACAACTTGTTTCTAAATCGTTGTAAAAGAAATAAAGTTTAAAGTTTTTAAATTACTTCAGCGTTGTATTTTTTAAGGTTTGGACAAAAATAGCAAATCTTTCTTCAGACACAAAGATTACCTGTCTATATTTCACGACCATCCTCTGTATGACTGTGAACACGTCCTCAATTTTAAGAATGAAAAAGAACTAATTTCGTCGGATGTATATTCACAGGTGTAACCTTTGTTTTTTACGGTTGACCATGCAGTTCAACGTGTTAATGAACTAGCATTCAGGGGTGATTTAGAATAAATCTTTGATTCTTTTTTTCTTATTTTTAGCACTATTATTTACCTTGTTTAATGGAAAAATATAGGTCGTGAGATGCGTTTCAAAATAAAACAAAATTCTAAAACTTTAAACACTTTTTAAGAAATCTGTTTTATGTAACACGTGTTAAGATTTGTTTTTAAAAACCTCTAGTCAGAAGAATGTTTCATTTTTTTACAAACGGATCTTATTTCTTACTATTATTTTTTAACCAAATTCAATAAACATTCAAGTATGAAATAACATTTTGGGAGTGTGGTTACATTTAGCATTAAAAATACACTTTTTTTCAATAAAATTTTAAAAAGAAAATTAATGCTCTTTTTAACAAAATATGATGTTAAAAGTTTTTAAACAACCTGGGTTGTTTTATGAAAATGAGTTAATTTTTGCACAAAATACGTGATATTCTATATCAATAAAATACAAATTTTCTTAAAGATTTATTTTCATAATAAATGCAATTTCAATGTAACTTATTTCACAGTATAGTTTAATTCATTGCGTGTTTCATATTATTGACTTTTTGTTGTACTAAAAAGGTATTCAAATACTTCATATGGACCGCGATGGCTTAGTGGTTAAGGCGGTAGCCTTCAAACTCAAGTAGTCCTACCTCTGTTGGTTCGACCCAGGTCAACCGTAAGTGAGAATGGTTTTTCCTTTCGTAAGCCCTTACTGGTTAGCCCGGTACCAGTATTACGGACTGAGTGATCTGTGACACAAAAGTCACAACGCAATCCCTGGGGTATAAATTTGTGTAAAAATCAAATGAACTGAGTTTTTCTATGGAAATAGTTAATATGTAATAAATAATACGCCTATGGAAATGGTTTTATTTCTATAGAAATAGGTTTTATGTGAAGGTAATGTTTCTGTGTTCTATGAAAATGGTTTAATATGCTGATGTGACAGTGTTACTGATTTGAGTTTGGTTGTAAGGAAGTAATGTATGTGTAAAACCATTTTTATTTATATACGGTTACACATGATACTGATATTATAAGTTATCCAGAAACACGGTGTCTATGTTTTAAATCCGTGTCAGATAAACGCAAAATCAAATATAACTAAAATCATCTTCATCATTTAAGAAGAATTGGTTAGTTGAGTGTTGTTTTACATGACATCAGCAATTTTTCAGGTATTCGACAATACATATCTACGATTTATCTTAAGTACATGATTGTGCAAGTGTTTCTGATCTGCATTGTTTCATACTAGTGCACACTTATAGCGACTTTAACAGTACTAGTACGCTAGCCCACGATGTTGCAGATAAACGTCACAGATCACTCAGTCTGTAAAACTGGTACCGGGCTAACCAGTAAGGGCTTACGAAATGAAAAACCTTTCTCACTTACGGTTGGACCTAGGTCGAACCAACAGAGGTAGGACGACTTGAGTTTGAAGGATTTTAAAAACAAAATTTAAAAACTTAGAAGGAAGCGAATATATACTGAAATAAAATTTCATTGGAAGGTTTTGAAATCTAACATACCAATTCACGAATTAACATATTCATTACATGTACAATTATACACTGCAAAACCTCCAGTACAAATACAAAAAAATTTTCACCTGGTATATCCCAAAAGTTTGAAAGTCTATTAAATAGGAGAAGAGTTTATAAATTAATAAATGAATTGTATTTAAGTCTTTTACAAATGTTTCACGGGTATTTTTTTTTACAAAATAAATAAATAAATGAATAAACCAGTGACACTCCATCAGACCTACCTATACTTGTACCCAAATTGGCAGATAATAGCTTAAAAAGAATTACCCTTCAGTTATTAGAAAATTACACCGCAATAAGCTTCTTCTTTTTAAACGAACGATTTATAACAAAGCAATTATCAAGCACTTATAAGGAAAACCTAGAACTAAAACTGGCATAATAAATAAATAATTTTTTTTAAATACATGACATTTTTTATAACACAGTTCAGAGAAATACAAAATCCTAAAAACACCACGATACTACATTACTTGGTACATTCCGAGGCATCTGTTGAGCATTCGTACTTAATGTGAACCTTCAATGAAACTTTTGTAGAATAAGCATTAAAAAGCAATGTTTTGGTTAAATACAAGCAACTTCTTAATAAAAATTTTTGTATTTTTTAAAAATTTATTTGTTTATTTGTTATGCCAGGTTTATATTGAGGCTTACATTCTAGGTTTTCCTTATAAGTGCTTGATAAATGAAGTTTTTTTAATAACACTTAACTCGATGTTCTTAAAAAAATCTGATGATTTAAAAAAGAAATGCAAAATTCCTACTGAACATTAAAAACAATATATTAAGTAAGTAACTATTAATATTTTCAGCAGTATCATTAATTAATGCAAATCTGAAATTACTGTTTACAATTTAATTTTTCACGAATATATGCAATCGTGTGCTTTTTAAATAACATGTGACGGGAAGCAGAGATATATTAACATTTAACAAATATTATCCTAAAGGAAAACAAATTTATTTTCCTTTCAAATAAAACCAGATATCACGATGATTCATTGCCATATTTATGAAGTCTTTTCATAGATTCGTCAAATCTATTATCTGCAGAAATAATCTGATTTGACACGTAGGGGTCGCCACTATCATACGCTCTGTCAGTGTAATAATTATAAACTGCTGTAGGTCTATTAAATTCTGGATTCAGGTAGTTATGTGCATAAGTCAATGGTTGGTAATTCAACCAGTTCTCTAATGGAGGTTTTTGATACCGTGGTATAAGACCATCGGGTGTTTTTGTTTGTTCACCGCTTTTATCCCTGGGTACCTTCCAGGCTTCACTCCACGTTGCATTCTTCCGTGGTATGCCTAAAAGACTTTGAACATTTTGTTTATTACGTTCGTTACAACATGGGCAAGCAGTGGTACTCGTCCCTTCATAAACAGGAATGATATGCCCATATCTGGCGAAATGAAGATAGTCTGCAACCACACCGTCTATTAATGTCTGGTTTGGTTCTACTGAAGATCTTGGATATTCATAAATTGGTTTTGGAGTGTGATAGAAATATTGATCCGAAAACAAAGTATAATCCGTGAAAGTTACTTTTTTCTTCTCTTGAGGACCATCTATTACTGGAAGTGTTTTCACATGGCCACTAACGTCACCTTTTCGGGTGGTTATTTGACCTCGTGGACTTTTCAGACTTACAGCTGACTCCTCTCTAATTGGCGGGAGTTTAGGAACACGCGCAGTTCCGGTAATTTTATACGCCGATTTGCCTGTAGCATGATGAGACATGGAATGAGCAGACATTTCGCAATCTTCATTTCATCTTACATTTACACATTGAAACTGCTTTTCTGTTCTCTTTTATCTCTTTTTAGATAATCTGAAATGTAGCAAAACTTGTTTCAGTTGTTTGTGAAGAACAAGTCTTAATGTGATCAAAATAGGAAAGTTTATTATTTTTTAGAATTGAGACAAACATTTAACTTTTTAGTTATTTTTCGAAAAAACTGCATAAATTCTGCTGAAGCTTACCAACACCTTTATTCAATCATTACATAACGACTGTTACTGAAGCAATCCGGTTCAGTGGCTCAGTGGTAAAGTGTCGAGAGTGGGATGCTGAGTGTTCAAACCCCAGTCGAGACATAAACTAGGCTTTAAAACTTGTGATAATGCTTCCTTGTCTGCCGCTTGGCATTCAGATGACAAAGTATCAACTGGTACTCATGCACGGATAATAGACTTGGGGAGAGGTGTGCCTATCTGTGGTACACTGACTCAGTGAGCTAGCACCTGACTAAACAGTCGCCTGAGTGTGCCGCTATTTACGACTGATCATTATGTACACCTGTATATCTCATGCATATAGAGTTAAGCCATAACATTGGCTCTATTCGCAAATAGCTGAAAAATTGCTAATGTGGCGTTAAAAACATTAAAACAACAAGTCAAGCAATCAAACGAAAATAAACGGAACGGCACATTTAAGCAATTCACAGAAGATAAGACCAAGTCGAATCTTCTTAAATTTCTCGGGAAAAAAAAACCACTAAGTCCCATTGAAATATATAACACTTAGTTATTACTTATTTAAGTTATAAGTAAAAAGTCAAATCGGAAATATAAAAAGCTACACAGCTAAATAAACAAACACCAAGAAAACGTGCGAAGTAAATTTTAAAAGTAAATCCGGAAATGAATGTGATAACCCTGTCTTTGTGAAATACACACATGTAATTTTAAGATAGGAAAGAACGTGATCAAAATTGATCGTCAATGTCTAAATTTTAAAAACCACAAACGAAAACCAAATGTAGATAGAATGTCATATCTAAATTTAAATACACCTGAATTTCCTTTATGTAATCTTGCATATTTTATTGTATTTGGTTACGTGATTACTATATCATCATTATTTGCAATAGTAAATCTTCTATACTTCAACCTACCTCTATAACTCTTTGGTCACATCAAACCAACACGCTGAATTAATTCAGTTAAATCTTCATTTTTGCTCCCAAAAAGAAATCCATTGTTTTCATTTAAGATTAAATATTATAATAACAATAACAATACCAAGTTACTAAATCTTCAATAAGTAATCCGAATCCTTGATTCTAAATCTTCAAGTCGGCCATACTTGTTATATATATGTTGTCATGACGTGAGGTATTAAAATCATATATGTACACGTTTAGTAAATAGATTGTTCAAAAATAGTAGTTATTTAACCGTCATTCACAATCTTTCACCCAGTAAAGCGTAAAATGTATTTGTTAATACACAGTTAGACGTATGTACCGTATCTGATCTTAAATGAACGGTTCTTATATCAGTGTTTACTTAAAACCCATTCAAAAATCAATAAGGCTAACGATAAGATAGACAGTTTTTTTTCCAGACGGTTTATTTTTATTCAGTTATTTGTTATATTTTATTTATGACCATGTCTTCTTTTATATATATTTATTTATTTAAATTATTTTTTTTTTACTTTTCCCCTTTCACTATACCCGGTATGACTAAAAAAAAAAGTTTTAAGACGCGACACAAAGGAACTAGTCTTATACACGTAGTAAGTAAAATAGTAAACTATGGTGTCCGATCAGGGACAATATTTTCAAGTAGCGCTCCTGAGCTAATTCGTCGGTTGGGTGGAAAAAGAGAGAAAATGCGACAGCATAGCAGCGAAGATGTAATGACGCTAAGGTGTCTGATTTGGACCAGTTTCCAATTAACGCTCTTTCTTTTCCTTCGTTTTTAGTCGAATATTAAATGGCGAAAAAGCGAAGATGTAAAAATAAAAGAAGCGATACCGGAGGAGAAAAATAACTATCGCTCTGTTCTTTGAAGATGTAAAAATAAAGAAGCGATACCGGAGGAGAGAAATAACTATCGCTCTGTTCTTTGAAGATGTAAAAATAAAGAAGCGATACCGGAGGAGAGAAATAACTATCGCTCTGTTCTTTGAAGATGTAAAAATAAAGAAGCGATACCGGAGGAGAGAAATAACTATCGCTCTGGTCTTTGAAGATGTAAAAATAAAGAAGCGATACCGGAGGAGAGAAATAACAATCGCTCTGTTCTTTTCACGTTTCCGTTCGGGTTTTTTTTATTTATTTATTTAATTTTTTTTTCCAATTATGATCTCCGCTCCTTTGCTTTCGTTTCGTCGCTCTTTCGTATTTGACGTTAGTAAATTATGCCGCTACCACAACATCAAAACTACCAAAAGGAAAAATGTAACTAAGTTAACTCCAAAAAGCGACGATATGACGAAGAAGCGGCAAAGATGCAAAGTAACACTATGCTCGCTTTGTTGCCTCGGCAACGCGATTTAGACCACATAATACAAACTTCACAGAGTTATCCAGAAGTATAGTACCCTGATTTTTTAAAAGATTTTTTGTCGTTCCAGTTTGGGACCAAAATTAGTTTTTGTTGGAACGCATACTTTTACCTTGTTTGAGAAGTTAAAATAAACTCGCACCCAATCTTTTTTCTCAAAGTTAAGCGTCTCAGTTGTTTGACCATAAAAAGTAACAACTGTTGACAAGTTGTTAAATAATACAATACCTTCAGTAACTTAGTGTTAAACTTTACGGAATTCCTTTGTACTATTTCTAGGTTCTCTAATTTATCAGAGGATTCCAGCTTCTGGAAATACATATATTTCAGAAAATTACTAAGCTTATGTATATTCTTCTTTATCTTTGATGATTTGGTGCTTCGGAAATATTTATAGGGACTTGTATACTTAAGTAACAGCTATCAAAGACGAGACCACCAAGTTGCTACAAGGTCGACTTCCATGGTTAGTTTTATATAAACGACATTTAAAATGTCGCTGTTTACACTTGTACGTTGTATATTAGTATGCTGCACTTTGCTGTTTCTCGGTTCAACCAACTTAGACAAGATTCCTTCCATCTTTTTGTTACATACACCTCAGTGCACTTCTGATCGGAATGAACATATAAACTGCATTTGTAATATTGTGTGATTTAAAGTCCTCTTGTAGCTTTTTAGTTGTCTTTCTTTTCGTGCCAGTGAACAGACATCGGTTAATAATATACCGATAGATCTAGAATGATATATCTATAAATAGTCCTGGTTCATTAATTAAGCATTTTCTATCTATGTCAATATCTAGATAAATTTTTCACAATTGGTTCTTCTTCGTGAAACAAATTTAATTTTTCCCATACACTATGAGTATACTTACATTATAATAAAAGATTGCGTATAACATTAAATGACTCTGAAGACTGATTAATAACTAAATGACTGACAAATATGTAAAAATCAGTTGTGATATACTACAAGATATGAATTTAAAAAGAGGAGACAGGTATTTTAATGGACATAATCTAACCAAAACGGACGCAAAAGGACCGGGTTAAATTTGGAGGGATATATGTGGAACAAGCAAACAATATGTCTGCGCCCATGGTACAGGAACATGATAATACGTTAGAGATTCTACTGACAGCTGTTTAAGTTTTTAATACTAAACCGTGTTAGTACAAAACAACAAAATCAACTTTAAAGTCAACCAATCAAATGAGTAATATTTACATTCAAGAGCCACCCACTAATGGCAAAGTAGGTACAAATTACCGGTATCTGGATGTAGATATAATCTTGTTGCAGCCAATCATTGCTTTCCTTTTGATTAAGATTGATCATTTTAGAAATGTCATATATTTTTTTAATACTTCATTAGAATGATTCAAGCATTTAGTTCATGTAAATAAATAAGCTTTGTGGGTTATGTGTACCAAAAGCAACAACTTAATTTTTAAATTTTATTTTATTTTCACACTTATCTACTGTTTATAATATTATTCTCAAGACTCCTAACTTCGTGGTATATCAAGTTCGTGGTGTTTTTTTTTTATAACAGATTTCAGTTAAAGAGGTACATCACTGTGCATGCTCAGAGTGAAAAGGTTCACAAAGATTCAAGTTTCCTTAGTAAGAAAATTGTCAAATTTGTATAAAACTGACAGGTATTCTCAGTTCTGGACATATAGACATTTCAGAAGTTTAATGGTCTACTTTGTGTGAATACCAGCCACTTTATAACAAAAAATAAACACTGTACACATTAAACTTCGTATGAAAAAAAAAGATAAAACTTGATGAAAGAAATAAAATTTGATATAAATATTAGTACTATGTAATAGCTTTTTATTCATTTAAAAAAAAACATCCAAATCTGTTTATCAATATTTCATTTATTAAAAAAAAAAAAAAACTCATGAAGTAAAAAAAAAATAGTTGAGATTATCAGCACAGGTAATGATTCATATTTTTCAGCCTTTTTAAGATGAATCAGTTATCCTTTTTCTTATAATACAAGAGCTTAAACAGAAAAAAAAATATTTGACAACTTTGTTTTACAGGTTATGCTGATCACAACAGTTGGTGATATAGATATTGAATTATGGTCCAAAGAGGCACCAAAAGCTTGTAGGAACTTTGTACAGTTGTGTATGGAAGGATATTATGATGGGACTATTTTTCACAGAGTAGTAAAAGATTTCATTGTACAAGGTGGTGATCCAACTGGTTCAGGACATGGTGGAGAATCCATATATGGGCAACCATTCAAGGTTAATTACTAATATGTACCTGATATTACAGTAATGTATATACATGGTTTGGGTCCAGTTGTTCTGTGCTTTGTTACATGTAGCTTGTTAATTTCATTGGTGAAAATTTATTGTATATATATATATATATATATATATATATATATTACCCACACTAAACCTAACAGGGATATTTTGAACATCAGATATTGAATGTGACATTTTTAAAAAGAATTACTTGGAAATTGAAAAAAATGGACTGTGTGTATTTATTCATTTATTAGAGATCTTAACCAAGATTTTTTAAAATCACATATTTCAGTCTAATTCAGTACATTTATTTACATGTATATGTATAACAGCAATTATTCCTCCCCCTTCCCCACATTACACATGTATCAGTTGTATTAATGAAGAAATTCATAATGATTCAGAAGCTATCTGATAGCAGTTTTATATTAGAATTAACTCTAAAAAAAACCAAAAACAAAAACAAAAAAAAAGAGTGCCTAATTTTATAGACAGTCACATAGATTGATTTAACCCCCCCCCCCCCCCCCCCCCCCAAAAAAAAAAAAAAAAAAAAAAATACCAATTAGGTGTTCTCTGTTCTCTTTCTAATTTTTATTCTGGCTGAAATTGCCATTAAATATATTTATTTTAAACCATTTTAGCATTATTCAAAATAGTGATTTTGAAACAAACAGTAATGAGTTTAGTAGAGTAATAGTGTTTTAATGGCTCAGTCCAAGATTCTTTCACTTATATAAAGGCAGACAGTTCTGGACGGTGGGAGAAACCAGAGTACCCAGAGAAACCACTTGATCTTCAGCAAGCAAACTGACAATCTTTCTCACACAAGGATCTATCTATGTATTCCTTAGTACTTATATTTGAATTGTCATGTGTATAAATTGTGAAAATGGAGGGATTTTTTGTACTATATTAATAATTTAGCATAATTTTTCGATATTTTTAGGATGAAAAATACACCACTCGTTTACGATTTGTCAGAAAGGTCTGTTGCCCATGCAAACTCAGGTCCTAATGACAATGGCAGCCAATTTTTCTTCACTATGGGTCCAACACAAGAATTGCAAGGAAAACATACAATATTTGGAAAGGTATTTTATATGTATTTTTTATATATTTGGTTTCAGTTAGAATTACCAGTACTTGTATCTGACCTGCTGAAGTATACTTTATAAAACAATTACTTTTGCCTATTCAATCATCAAGAGTCTTTGTTTCAGCTACTGAAGGAAATATATTGAAGAATAAACATTATTTATTTTTATATTCATTTGATCATTTTTATATTTATTTTGTGGTTGAAGTAGAAAATTAAAAAACCGTAAGTAAGGTCATAGCATTATTTAAGGAATAACTGTGATATTACTTTTTTTTGTTGTTGTTAATGTTTAAAAGAAAAAACAATTTGCATACTGAACAATGTGCAAATAATATTTTTATATACACCAGTAAAAATTCAATATCAGAGTTCATGCAGATGTTCCTTACAATTTAAATAAATTCATTTATGGAATAAATTATAATTTCAACACATTATAAAACTGAAAAATTCCATTGTTCAGTTTAAGCTAAAAAACAGTTGATAAAGTGGATGAATATGATCTTATCTAAAGAGCTAATAAACAGAAAGGTGATCAGTAGATTATCACTGTCATTGCCCATAGTACACATTACACTGGTATGAATTCAATTATTTTTTCAATTCATAGTGCAGTTGTGAAAGGATAAATATGCATTAATAACATTAAGGTAACAGAATGTGATTAACATTGTAGTTTACAGAGTGTTGACTTAATATTGTTGGTAACAGATTGTTTATTAACATTGTAGTAAACAGGGTGTTGATTGACATTGTAAGTTACAGTTGATTGACATTGTAGTTAACACAGTGTTGAGTAACATTGTAGGTAACAGATTGTTGATTATTGTTGTTGGTAACAGATTGTTGATTATTATTGTTGGTAACAGATTGTTCAGTAACATTAGGTTACAGAGTTTTGATAAACATTGTAGGTAACAGATTGTTTATTAAGATTGTTAGTATCATAATGTTGATTACATTGTAGGTAACAGAGTGTTGATTAATATTGTAGTAAACAGAGTGTTGATTAACATTGTAGGTTACAGAGTGTTATTAACATTGTAGGTTAACATATGTTGATTAACATTGTAGGTAATAGAGTGTTGATTAACTTTGTAATAAACAGAATTTTGATTAACCTTGTAGGTAACAGAATGTAGATTAACATTGCAGTAAACAGAGGGTTGATTAACATTGTAGGTAACAGAATGTGATTAACATTGTTGGTAAAGAGTGTTGATTTACATTGTAGGAAACAGATTGTTTATTAACATTATAGGTAACAGATTGTTTATTAACATTGCAGTAAACAGAGTGTCATTAACATTGTAGTTAACAGAATGTTGATTAATCTTGTAGGTAACAGAATGTTGATTAGAAAATTGCAGTAAACAGAGTGTTTGATTAACATTGTAGTTAACACAATGTAGATTAACATTGAAGGTAACAGATTGTTTTTTAACATTGAAGATAATAGATTTTTTATTAACATTGAAGGTAACAGAGTGTTGATTAATATTGTAGTTAACAGATTGTTTATTAACATTATAGGTAACAGAATGTTGATTAATATTGTAGGTAATAGATTGTTTATTAACATTGTAAGTAACAGAATGTTGATTGACATTGTAGGTAACAGATTGTTGATTAACATTGTAGGTAACAGAGAGTTGATTAACATTGTTGGTTATAGATTGTTGATTAAATTGTTAGTTACATAATGTTGATTAACACTGTAGGTAAAGAGTGTTGATTAAATTAACATTGTCAGATACAGATTGTTTATTAACATTGTTGGTAACAGAATGTTTATTAACATTGTAGGTAACAGAGTGTTGATTAACATTTAAGGTAACAGAATGTTGATTAACATTGCAGTAAACAGAGTTTTGATTAACATTGTAGGTAAAAGAGTGTTGATTAATATTGTTGGTAACAGATTGTCTATTAACATTATAGGTAACAGAATGTTGATTAATATTGTAGGTAACAGAGTGTTGATTAATATTGTTTGTAACAAAATGTTGATTAACATTTTATGTAACTGAATGTGATTAACATTGTAGGTAATAGAATGTGATTAACATTGTAGGTAACAGAATGTTGATTAACATTGTTTGTAACAGAGTGTTGATTACCATTGTTTGTAACAGAGTGTTGATTACCATTGTTTGTAACAGAGTGTTGATTAACATTATAATTAACAATGTTTATTAACATTGTAGGTAATATAGTGTTTATTAACATTGTAGGAAACAGATTATTTATTAACATTGTAGGTAACAGAGTGTTGATTGACATGTAGGAAACAGTTTGTTTATTAACATTATAGGTAACAGAACGTTTATTAACATTGTAAGTAATAGATTGTTTATTAACAATGTAGGTAACAGATTGTTTATTAACATTGTAGGTAACAGAATGTTGGTTAACATTGTAGGTAACAGAGAGTTGATTAACATTGTTGGTTATAGGTTGTTGATTAACATTGTGGGTAAAAGAGTGTTGATTAACATTGTAGGAAACAGGTTGTTTATTAACATTGTAGGTAACAGAGTGTTGATTGACATTGTTGGTTATAGGTTGTTGATTAACATTGTAGGAAACAGGTTGTTTATTAACATTGTAGGTAACAGAGAGTTGATTAACATTGTTGGTTATAGGTTGTTGATTAACATTGTGGGTAAAAGAGTGTTGATTAACATTGTAGGAAACAGATTGTTTATTAACATTATAGGTAACAGAATGTTTATTAACATTGTATGTAACAGATTGTTTATTAACATTATAGGTAACAGAATGTTTATAAACATTATAGGTAACAGATTGTTTATAAAGATTATAGGTAACAGAATGTTTATTAACATTGTAGGTAACAGATTGTTGATTAACATCGTTTGTAACAGTGTTGATTAACATTATAGTTAACAATGTTTATTAACATTGTAGGTAATAGAGTGTTGATTAACATTGTAGGAAACACATTGTTTATAAACATTGTAGGTTACAGAGTTTTGATTAACATTGTAAGAAACAGATTGTTTATTAACATTAAAGGTAACAGAATGTTTATTAACATTTAAGGTAACAGTTTTATTAACATTGTAGGAAACAGATTGTTTATTAACATTAAAGGTAACAGAATGTTTATTAACATTAAAGGTAACAGAATGTTATTAACAGTGTAGGAAACAGATTGTTTATTAACATTAAAGGTAACAGAATGTTATTAACATTGTAGGTAACAGAATGTTTATTAACATTGTAGGTAACAGAATGTTTATTAATATTGTAAGTAATAGATTGTTTATTAACATTGTAGGTTACAGATTTATTATTTACATTGTTGGTTACAGGGTGTTGATTAACATTGTAGTAAAAAAGAGTGTTGATTAACATTTAATAGAGTGTTGATTAACCTTGTAGATAACAGAATGTTGATTAACATTGCAGTAAACAGAGTGTTGATTAACATTGTAGGTTACAGAATGTGATTAATTTTGTGGGTGAAAGAGTGTTGATTAACATTGAAGGAAACAGATTGTCTATTAACATTATAGGTAACAATGTTTTTTTTACATTGTAGGTAACAGAATGTTGATTAATATTGTAGGTAATAAATTGTTTATTAACATTGTAGGTAACAGAGTGTTGATTAACATTGTAGTTAACAGATTGTTTATTAACATTGTAGGTAACAGATTGTTTATTAACATTGTAGGTAACAGAATGTTGATTAACATTGTAGGTAACAGAGAGTTGATTAACATTGTTGGTTATAGATTGTTGATTAACATTGTGGGTAAAAGAGTGTTGATTAGCATTGTAGGAAACAGATTGTCTATTAACAGTATAGGTAACAATGTTTTTTTTACATTGTAGGTAACAGAATGTTGATTAATATTGTAGGTAATAGATTGTTCATTAACATTGTAGTTAACAGAATGTTGATTAACATTGTAGGTAACAGATTGTTGATTAACATTGTAGGTAACAGAGTGTTGATTAACATTGTTGGTTATAGATTGTTGATTAATAGTGTTAGTTACATAATGTTGATTAACACTGTAGGTAATAGAGTGTTGATTAAATTAACATTGTAAGTAACAGAATGTTGATTAATATTGTAGGTAATAGATTGTTTATTAACATTGTAGGTAACAGAGTGTTGATTAACATTTAAGGTAACAGAATGTTGATTAACATTGCAGTAAACAGAGTGTTGATTAACATTGTAAGTAACAGCATGTGATTAACATTGTAGGTAAAAGAGTGTTGATTAATATTGTTGGTAACAGATTGTCTATTAACATTATAGGTAACAGAAAGTTTATTAATATTGTAGGTAACAAAGTGTTGATTAACATTGTTTGTAACAGAATGTTGATTAACATTTTATGTAACAGAATGTGATTAACATTGTAGGTAATAGAATGTGATTAACATTGTAGGTAACAGAATGTTGATTACCATTGTAGGTAACAAATTGTTGATTAACATTGTTTGTTACAGAGTGTTGATTACCATTGTTTGTAACAGAGTGTTGATTAACATTATAGTTAACAATGTTTATTAACATTGTAGGTAATAGTGTTAATTAACATTGTAGAAAACAGATTGTTTATTAACATTGTAGGTATCAGATTGTTTATTAACATCGTAGGTAACAGAATGTTTATAAACATTATAGGTAACAGATTGTTTATAAAGATTATAGTTAACAGAATGTTTATTAACATTGTAAGTAACAGATTGTTGATTAACATCGTTTGTAACAGTGTTGATAAACATTATAGTTAGCAATGTTTATCAACATTGTAGGTAATAGAGTGTTGATTAACATTGTAGGAAACACATTGTTTATTAACATTGTAGGTTACAGAGTTTTGATTAACATTGTAGGAAACAGATTGTTTATTAACATTAAAGGTAACAGAATGTTTGTTAACATTGTAGGTAACAGAATGTTTATTAAATTGTAGGTAATAGATTGTTTATTAACATTGTAGGTAACAGATTAATTATTAACATTGTTGGTTACAGAGTGTTGATTAACATTGTAGTAAAAAAGAGTGTTGATTAACATTTTACAGAGTATTGATTTACCTTGTAGATAACACAATGTTGATTAACATTGCAGTAAACAGAGTGTTGATTAACATTGTAGGTAACAGAATGTGATTATCATTGTGGGTAAAAGGTGTTGATTAACATTGTAGGAAACAGATTGTCTATTAACAGTATAGGTAACAATGTTTTTTTTACATTGTAGGTAACAGAATGTTGATTTATATTGTAGGTAGATTGTTTATTAACATTGTAGGTAACAGAGTGTTAATTAACATTGTAGTTAACAGATTGTTTATTAACATTGTAGGTAACAGATTGTTTATTAACATTGTAGGTAACAGAATGTTGATTAACATTGTTGGTTATAGATTGTTGATTAACATTGTGGGTAAAAGAGTGTTGATTAACATTGTAGGAAACAGATTGTCTATTAACAGTATAGGTAACAATTTTTCTTACATTGTAAGTAACAGAATGTTGATTAATATTGTAGGTAATAGATTGTTTATTAACATTGTAGGTA